>OENT01000615.1:0-28818 GCA_900239685.1 Rotaria macrura
GGAAGAAAAAAATACATAGAACTATGTAAAATTTCACGGGCTTTCTTTCTAGACACGTTTCAACCCCTCTTAGGGGGGAGCCAGATTTAGCCACATATCCGGCGGTGTCCTTTCTATCCTCTATACTTCAACAATCATTTTATATCGTGTTTCACAAACGTTTACTTTATCAGAGATTGTACTGAGATTCGTACATCAAATAATTGATTACCTTATCAAAACAAGTCTTAAGCTAATATTCTTAATCGAGTTTAAGCTATTCTCTGTTGATCTCCATCGAATTCTCAATGTTCACAGTAGGCTTACTGGTAAAACATGAACTATAATAATTATGATGAAATAATATATGAAAAACAAAATGAACTTGTACTTCATCTTTTGTCTATCTACGTATTTACTGTACATATATACACTTGATGCTATTGTTATTATGCTTTTTTTTCTAAAAACATATTTATACAAAGATGAAAAACCGATACAGATATAACAAAAGAGTAAGAAATATGTGCCTAGATAAAGAAATTTATCGAAGTAGTGTAACATAGATCATAAACGCGTGAGTAAATGTTCGACAAACAAGAGAAATGCTATAAAAGTTCTAAGAGCATTTGAACACATGTTGAGCCTATCGATCAATAGAGTAATTGCTATCATACATAGACATTAATTCAATCTTCTGTAATTGAAGTCTTACTAATGAAATTTATCTTCTATTAAGAGAGAACTCATGGTTACAGTCTATTGTTTATCCGATATTCAACTAGTGTTGATAATCCTCTACTTACATCTAATTTTCAGTGAAATCATATTTCAGACTTTTCGCAAGGAAAAATACTTGTGAATAAATTTTCCCGACTATCACTTTTAAAATGGTGTAAAACTGCAAGACTTTTTATATGTATATAAAAGGACCTCAAATATATACTTCTTTTAATTGATGTTGGAAATTCACAAAACTGCGAGTTTACTTAAATATATTTACAGGACTTCATATCATAGTGTAATAAGCACAGTACAGTTATCTTGTGACGAATTCATTACTTAATGAAGCATAAACTACAGTGACTTTGTATGAATCTTGAGAGTCCTCCAAATACGAAATAAATTGTTATATAATGTATTTATTTGGCTTCAGTTGTCCGACAGAGTAGTTCCTTACCTTTACCATTTCTTATAAGAAATCTATATGCTAAATGGAGTGAATACTCTCGAGTGATATTTCTATCATTTTTATTTCTCATTCGTTTACTTTCGTTCAAGATCAACCGAACTGATTTTAGATGCGTCTCTACACACTGAAGCCAATTTTAATCTCGTCTGACAGAAATTCGCAGACTGAATTTACAGTAAAAAGTATCATGGAAGAAACAATCAGCTTTATATTCGATAGGTGCAATCTGTTATACGATCGACTATTGCAATTCAAATGTAAGAAAAACAAATTGGTTATGTAGCAGATCAAATTGGACTATTTCACCATGTTCTAATAACATATTGAGATTGATACCAGATAAATTTGAGATTTCGTTGTGTAATAGTGAGAACTTCTTAGAGGATTCTAATCTGAATAAATCATTTAAATTGAAAGAGAAGAATTGGATGTATTAAACTTGTAATTAAGTACACACCAGATTATAAAGATACAACAACTTGCTATTCATTCATATATATTCATATAGATAGATCAAACACAGAGACTATCGTATTTCTGAAATACGCGTAGAAAATGTATGAAACTTTTATTCTCATCATTAAAAGTAGTATTGACGATTAGTAAAATTTATCTCTAAATAGCACAATTCAAATATTTTTATTCTAGCATAAAAACATTAGATCAATCAAATATTACACTTCGTATTGTACGAGATATGACTCGTGATTGGCAAGAGTATCCAGCTGTATTTTCTCATCGTCTAAAGAAAACCAAATCAATTCAAGTGTTTTTCGTCGGTGCAATTTTTACTAACCAGAAATATCTCGATGATACCTCTGATTCTATAAAAGATAAGAGAAATATTAGGTTTCAATCATTGAAAAACGTACCTGAGAACTCCGATAGTTTCTAACACAAAGGGCAATGCATATGCATAGACAACACATGGCTGGGCACAATGCAACCATACATAATAGTATTGCATCTGATATGATTGTATACGCATTGATAACGAAGTTTGAATTGCGATGAATCGTTGTAGATACTATTGTTACAGTCGTTGTTGGAATCTAAAACAAGTTTCGAAGCACGGTCAACGCGAAGATGTAAAGGTCGTCACAAACAAAACGTATCTGTGTCGTATTTTCCATAAAATGTCGAACGACGCGAACAGTCTTAACATGTAACGATTTCGTTTTTTTCTACACTATGCAAGAAAAAAATCATAAAAACAGCATAGCCGACTACTAAGACTGAGGGACTCCTACTTAAAAGCTTTAAGCATTGAAAAACTATCACTTTAACAATCGTAAAAGATTTTATCAATTTACTGGTGACCAGAAAGAGTCTTGTTTTGCTCTAAGAATAACTTATAAATGTCTCATATGAGTCCACTTTTAAGATTCTTGCGAAGTTCGAAAATCGAATTCTTCTCATTTCACATGCTATCATAAGGCAACTGAAATTAATCATGTTCTCTTTTTATTTGAATGATTTTGAAACAATCCTGAAAAGTCCTTTTTTAGGGGGGAGGGGGGAGCTAGCAGTGTTAGTTTTAGTTTCTGTTCTTTGGAACCCATCACGTTCTTCAAGGCCCCAAAACTCGAAGACTCTGAGAGACTTGCCATAATTTGAAATAATAAACATACCTAGAGACCTGGACATGATGAAAGTTCATCGAGAAAAATTTTCTAGTGGATTCCTGAGAACGCCAAATCGGTAGCCCACAACGGCTTGCTACAAATTCGAATCAAGATATATATGCAGAAGTGTTTGAAAACTGAAAAGCTTTATGAAAATTGATTTTGAATTGGATTTGAATCTGAAAAAAGTGAGCGATAAGTAAGAGATAACTAGAGAAGCTATGTATTTACTGTTATAAACATCATGATCAACCGTATACTTCACAATAACACTATCAAAACATTTCGTTTAAAACGTTTCGTAGTTTCTTACTTATCGTTTATGAACAAATATTATTCTTCTATATGAATCGTATGTTAATTGGAAAGTAAATTTATTTCTTTGAATCTAATGAAATAACATGTTCCAATGAATTTCATAGTCGATAATTGTGTTGTAAGAATTTTATGAATGAGACTTTCATCATCGTGCTATTTATAATTTTATGTATGCGGCTATAACTAATTCATTAATTAGAATGACTATGATAAAGGACGTGCATGCATAGTGTTAGTCTTTTTCGTAATCATAAATTCTATGTCTTACGTTAGATATTCATTTTTCCAGACATACATGTCGCATTTCGTACGACTACTCTAATCTGGTACTCTGGTATCTCTTGCCCGTCTTATTGTTGAACCTATCGTCGGAAGAAGGAAAGAAGAAAAGCAAGAAGCATCTTTTTACATCTGACGTAGTAGACATTCACATAGATTCATTATAGGATCGTGATTAAATGATTTTAAGGTCTATTTTTTACAAATACTAATTACTATTGAATTCTTCACATGTGTAGCCTAGATTTACGTATATATTCGTTTTTGAATATGTGCCAAAGTCCACCTTATTTTCGTCATCGGAGAAAATACTAAAAGTTCAAATCAGTAAGAGTATGTGATATCTCGATTAAGCTCAAATCAAAGCATACCTTTTCATCGCATCTTGTGCAGATGCAAAGATTCTTCGAACAATAACCTGATTTACATGTCTTTAGCATCCCATGGTTTTTGCAAATATCTTGAGTTCCAAAAACATGATTTTTACATATGCAAGAGCCATCGACAATTGTTAATATTAGAAATGAAGTTATGAAAACAAGCATCATTTCGCAAGTGGCATACTTTTTTAATGTTGTTAATCTGTGACTAATAATCAACATAACCTTTGCCTTTCGAGTAAGTGGGAGAAAGAATATGAATTACAAGTATCGATAAATCGTGAAGGGAGAATGTCTCTTGCAAAGAAACATGAAAAGAATGCGCCTGACCTATTGAGTGTTGTAGTCTGATTTCTACATACATAGGAAGAACGATGATAACATGATAAGTAGTTCTAGCTCACTCATCGATCTTTTTATTTCACCTTAAAAAGACCGCATTCAACAAAGTCAATTAAAATAGCCACCAAAACTATATCATTTACAATAGTACAAGCAAAGTTATATAGTATAATGATGATATTTTTCAATAAATACATGGTACCTTAGCAACCTGTATAGTTGTAATATGATGAAAAGGTAAGCGATCACGAAAGACTCTTGAAAAAGATATTTTTCGCATAATTTGATAACGCAAGTAGGCTGCAACTTCCGGTTTTCACCATTCCACTTTAAACACTGGGGAGTATTGAAAAATAATAAGTCAACGATCGAACAAACACGCGAATCTTTGTTGAGAATTTCAAAAAATAGGATTTTGAAGTTATTTAAATTGTACTTTAGAATTTCGATGAGAATCTTCGATAGAAAAAAAATTATTTTCATTCGAGCTAGGCAAGGCCCACAAGTTTAGCTACTCACACTGTGTAGAACGGCGTTGATCTGTACGGTGACCATTTACGTAACAGCAAAAACGAAGGTCACTATGATTGTTTTTTTGTCATTTTCACACTATCGATTACAGTTTCAAAAATGATTCTGTAATCATCCTTGAACAATGCAAGAATGTGGCTCATCTTTTCTAGTTACTCGAATTCTATTGACAACCACTTCTAGCCCCAGCAGACAGTATACATCATTCATTTTGCGCAGTTTAAAGTAGCATAAAACATTGTTCCAAACGGTCGAACTGGCTAGCTTTTAATTAGAGACGTATTAGAATTTTCATGAGACATCTGATTTCAATTGATTGACCCCTTATTGCAACCAAATTTAGTGATAGTATTACTATTTAGTATCCTGAATACATTACAAATATTGGTTCTTAGTCTAAGAAACTATGTGACGCCAATATCACAAAACAACTGAATTTTCAAGGCAAGTCACCATCAAAATTCAGCGCGATTACAATTTCTATAGCCTTAATCCTACTCGATCCGAAAATTTCTTGAGTTTATTAATATTTGATCCAGTATTTAATTCGAATAGGGCTACTTACAGAAAATCAACAGTATCATAAAGGTTTGCAACATATATGTATCAATATAAAGTCCATAAAACACAACTAATCCTACAACGATACGTGATTTCATCGTTTTAGCATACGATATTGAAAAATTCTTCAAGATTGTCACAGATTATTTAATCATCATAATAACTACATTGATATTGTAAGATAGCACTTGTTAATGTTCGATCTAAATTGAGCAACGAAGGGTATTATAGTAAAATTCACTTTTCAACGTCAGTCACAAACGAGATTAATCTCAGCACGATTCAAAAGTGATGTCGCTAATGATATTCACTGTTTCGTGTGAATAGAAACCTGTGGAAACAAAAATAAGAAGTAAAAGTATTGTTAACATGTAGGAGTGACACTGTACTCTATATTATTTTTGAGACATATCCAACAGAAAGAGAGAAGTTCAGCTGATTTGTTTGATGTTATTGATAAAATTTTACGAACAGTTTCATGAAAACAATGAATAATGATGTTATGATTTCTTAGTGTTGCGCGAAATCATGTTATACAGAAATTAAAATTTAATCCCACTAATGTAAATACAATAATCTATCTCTGTTGTAATCGATGAGTTCTTACGTCATAGAAGAACAATACATTGTGTAAGTATTTCAGAATGCTCTAGAGGATTGTAAGTCGTTTAAAGAAAACATGGACCAACAGTTTCGTGATAAATAGAATCTCATCGACATTGAAAAGTGCCATATATAGTTGTCGCTTACGTCAGTAAAATCAAACCCTATAATATTCAAAGTGGTATCCAACCCTGGATCAGGTTGCTTGATTCAAGTCATCATCCAATCAAAAATTCACTGAAAAATTATGAAATTCTCCGCGTCAAATAATCTCATTCAAGACAAGTGATCTCACCAATGAGCTCAGAACATTGAATTCCTTCGCACTAACTACATTTCCTAGTTATAACAGGTCAATGAATTGAAATCAGATGTCTTTAGATAATGTCTTAAACTATCGAGTTAAACTAAATAGCTAGACATGCGAATTTTGAGCAAGAGTTCATCAGTTTGTCAGATCACTCATCAGTCATTATTTGATATTCCTGAGTGTACCATTCTGCAAAGGGGAAAGTCACCGATCACTGGTTTTTAACAAGGGTAGTTTTTGCAAAAACTGAACCGATGATCACATGCATTTATTTTCTAGACTCTTTGTCAACAACGCACGAGCAAATCTTTCTGCTTATGTAATAGACATGAGTATGTGATGCATGTTTTTCTCTTCATATGTCTCTCGCTCAGAAAGAGAACCGTCTCCAGCCACACAAATAGAGTCAACAGAATGATTCTCTAGTTAAAAATGCTTCATCATCGTGACTCGTTCTTCTTGTTTTCTTGATGATTCGACATTTATATTCTATATTGATGTCGATTTCATGTAGCTAGCATTGAGGCCAATTCACTGTTTAAAAGCATAATACGAACTTCATTGATCAAGTGTCAATTGAAGATCAATCGAAAAAAATAATTGAAGCTTCTTTTATTGCATCGATCTTTATGCGCTTTGTTTTTATTTACAATCGAGAAAATGGGAAACGGAACAATGTTTAATCGTGCACCATCCAATGATATTCAAGGTATTGCATCTACAAATGTGCCAGCATACTCAAATCATAGAACTAATAAATTTGAAGAAAATTATCTCTACGGTGTATATACTGGAGTTCAATGGCAATGTGTAGAATTTGCGCGTCGATGGCTTTTATTACGTAAGACTTGCACTTTTTCTGATGTGGACATTGCATCTAACATATGGAAAAATATTACCTATGTTGAACGTGTCACCGATGGTAAGAAATTTCGCTTGATACCACATTTAAATGGTTCAAAGACGAAGCCAGAAAAAGATTCATTTCTCATATACCCACGTAGTCGACGAATGCCTGTCGGACACATTGCTGTGATCACTTATGTCGATGAAAAGTATGTTTATATTGCTGAACAAAATCATGAATTTCATTATTGGTCAGCTGATTATGCTCGTCGAGTACCACTCATTTCTTCTAATCAAGGCTACTTCATCGATGATGACTACGAACTTTACGGATGGATGGAAATTGAAGGAAATAATCAATTACAACCATTGAATGAATCAACTATTCTTTGCATCCTAGGAAAATATCAGACAATTGTTCACTAGAATTAAGTTCACTTTATAAAGTATTTGATTCTTATAAATCAATGGCAAATACATACGTTGAGAGTTCGCTCGTGTTCGAGAAGCAAGCTGTGGTTTGAACTTGAACTTTGTTTTGCAAAAAATAATGAAATGAAACCAATGCATGTGAAAGATGATCACGTGACACAAAACATTTCGATATCACAGTCGAAAAATTTCCTGCAACAATATTTTCGGTATTTTTGTACGTGGGATATAATTCCTAGTGTAAAAGTGTTTCTCACTCTAATGATGCTTAATAGTAAACGACGAATGTTAGGGGTGCTTTGCTATCTGAAGCATTTGTTTCATAGTAATGTACCATACAGTAGTCTTGTATAAGATTTAAGATAATCTGAACAGAATAAACTCATGGATTGATTTATAAATTTCAATAATTATTTGATGTATTTTATATCAATTTGGATTGTTTTCGACATGCCCGAATATAGAAACGATGATGCTAGAGAAAGTTTTGCGAATAACATGCATCGTTTGCTGTAGATGATGATTAAGTTTATTGCAAATCATTAAAATTTAATATAGTTAAAAGCTCAAAAGACGTATGTATACAATGCATTCAAGCATTTGTTAGTTGAAACTAGATTCCTGCAGGTTACAACTTGTTTGTACTCTAAACCTAACCTACTGAATAACTTCTTACCCTACCCAAGTAGACAAAATTTTTCAAAAACTCGTTTAAGCGCCGGAAACTCGAGAAAAGTGGACCTGTTTGAGTTACCATCGACGTTTTCGATTGTGAATAAAAAACGCTCATTTGCCTACCTTCTTATGCGTTTAATCACGTTTTCAGCCCCAAAACGCTTGTAAATGCATCAAAAATGAGAAATAGTGGCAGTCTTATTGACACTCAAGAACTCTTATTATGATCCCGTCATTGATAACGACTATGCAATAAACGACTACTTTTTCTCGTCTTTTTATGCATTTTCAAGCGTTTTGGGGCTGAAAACGCAATTAAGCGAATAAGAAGGTGGGAAAATGAGCGTGTTTTACTCACAATCGGAGACGTCGATTATCATCCAAACGGGTCGACTTTTCTTGATTTTCCGTCCATTTTCGGGCGCGTAGACAAGTTTTTGAAAACTTTTGCCTGCTTGAGTAGTCCTACCCTAACCTATCGACTTTATAAACTTACCCTGTCCTATCATACTTTTATAGTTTCAAGTTTAACGAAAAGTCAATATGAAGTTTTTTTCAGTATGTTTCAACCAGAGCTCCGAGTGGGATGGTACGGGAAAATTTTTCTTCACCCGTCCCACTCAACCCCTCAGGATTTTCATACAATATCAAATTCTATTGCTTATCAAATGCCTTGCAAAATTCTCGTATTGATGAAAAATCTCTTTTTATTTTTTCACTCTTTAAATTCGATCTATTTTAAGAAATAAAAGAAAACTTAGCTTAATTTTCTCACATCCTCGACTATAGTAGAAAAATTAATTAACCCAACAATACTGTTTTAGAACTACATTATTCTTAAAAGAAAATCGACTGTCTTTTCCTTCACTTCTTGCCTTTATGATTCATTTCAACAATCAAACACGTTTGAAATGGCAATTCTTCATCAAAGAGCTTTCCTAGCATCTATAAAATTATTCAAAAGAGAGTCACCCGAATTTCGAATCTTCCGCGTTTGTTACTTGCATCTCCAAATAATCAGCTGTTATAGATATTATATGATAGCATTTTATGGGTGTTGAATGAGTCTAAATACTCTAAAAACATTTTGTGCTTAGGAGTTTCCCTCATAGAATTTATCAATAAAACAACTCCTGTTACCAATGAAATCAAATACGAATCCATTACTAAGGTGATCAATTAATGATTGAATGGAAATTATAAAACCTATATCAAATGATACAGATCGTTGCTGAAACTCTCTAAATGATGATAAAATAGAAAATTTGGTTTCTGTACTTGGTCGAACACGTAGAGATGCTAATTTTTCGGAGAAAGTTTTATGGAGTCTGATGTTAGTAGAAATTTTGCCAGTTCCAAAAGAATTCATCGGGGATACATACGGATTGATACTTTGTTCCATAAGGTAAGTAGGAATTCCCACAATGAGTACTTAGAGATTCTCTGTTGTATTGTCTCATCTGTGAATGCGTCTTGAAAATATGATTGTATACGAACTGATAAAGGAGAGAAAAATATTTACTCTTGATACCATTAGGGTTACTATGATAGTCAAATCCAAACTTTATTCTTTGAAGTTAGTAGTAGTAGTAGTGGTAGTTTTACTCTCTCTCTGTGATGATAGATGATTCATCAATACTAGATCATCTATTGGTGAATATCTAATCGAATTAAAATTCAAACTTTCTCTCATTTCTGATGATTGTATACAAAGTGATGAAGCGACGTTTTTCCTATTCGTTCGTTAATATTTTTTTGATTTGTCATGATGTCTATGCAAAATATTCACTATTTATTTTCTGTCATTTAAAGTGCCTTGTCGAAAAACATCATTTATAAAGGTGACTTTTATCCTTCTCTGTTTTATACTTGCTCACAACGAATACAAATCTACAAACATGGACAATAAGCACGAAAAATCACAAGATTCAGCTAGTCACGTTGTTAAAGAAACACCAGATTGTATTTATCAACGTTTGCGTTTCGAAATTTGTCGTATTGGATCGGCTTCACGATCAAATTCACATATATTTTTCGTGTTCGGTGCTTCTGTATGTGAAACATTGATATGAATTTAATTGAATTTCTCTTTGCTTTTACTTTTGCCAGGGTGATTTAGCCAAAAAGAAAATTTATCCAACACTTTGGTTTGTCAACCAACATGGACACTGAAAATCTATTAAAGAAAGATTTATTTTTGTATTAATTTAGGTGGCTCTATCGTGATGGATTTTTACCAGAACGTATTCGTTTTATTGGCTATTCTCGTAGTAAACTCACCATTGAAAAAATCTTCGAAATGGCCGCTAAATATATGAAAGTAAAAGCAAATAAGTTTTTCTATAATTCAACAAAGAATTAATCATAATATCAAAAGATTAGGTTCAAGAGCATGAACGTGAAGTCTATGAAAAATTTGTTAAAATCAATTCTTATATCGCTGGTTCCTATGATGAAGGAGCAGATTTTGAAAATTTAAACAATCAAGCTAATGTGTTATCAAAACAAGAAAGTGCTCATCGACTTTTTTATTTAGCATTACCACCAAGCATTTATGAAAGTGTTACCAAACTAATTGCTACACATTGCCGACCGAAATCGTAGGGTTCAATTTTATGTTTGGCTAATGAATTATGTGTTAGTTTCGTATTTTTCTTCTGATAGACCTGGTTGGCTACGCTTAATTGTCGAAAAACCATTTGGTAAAGATCTTCAAAGTTCAAATAAATTATCGGAACATTTAAGTAAATTTTTTACTGAAGAAGAAATTTATCGGATCGATCATTATTTGGGCAAAGAAATGGTACAAAATATAATTGTGCTTAGATTTGCAAATCAAATTTTATCAAGAATTTGGAATCGAGATTCAGTTGCTGCTGTAATTATTATTTTCAAAGAAGATATTGGAACACAAGGAAGAGGTGGTTATTTTGATGAATTCGGTATTATTAGGTATGGATGAGCTTGTTTTTAGTTTAACTCTATTACATGTTAGGTTTCATTCAATTTTTCTGTCCTTGCAGTGCACGAAGTGCATTTTTTTCTTTCCCTTCAATCCACGGTTCACTAGAGCTAAGTGAGCTGATGAAAAACATTAATATGTTTCATCTCCTTTGTGAAAAGTATCAATATTTACTAAAAAAGAAATGTTTTATTTTCGCTCTCATGTGCTTAAAATCCTCAAGTCATATAGCCAGCTTCAATTCGTTTTTTAAGCTTTCAATCACCCAATTCTTGCTGAAATTTTCAGAGTTATAGCTCATATCCGAGGCTACAAATAAACCGTTGGATTTTTTTTAAAGCATGCTTATAAGACTTGAAAAGAACAGGGTATGTATTGTAAAACAGTTGAGTCTTGTGAAATATTAAGCTTAGAATCTAAAATCTCTTAAATGTTAACTTGTAGAGTTGATCGTTCTCTTCCAATTTGACACAAACCCGAGTCATGTAACGTTTAAAGTGGTCATGAAATTTTGGAAATAAAAAAAGTTTTAAAATGAAAAGCCTAGTGTAAAAAGAAACGATTCGCAAGAAGTTTTGGAAGTCTGATCGAAGACTTTTCTTCAATAAAATAGTGTAACAAGAATTTTCTAGTAATTTCTCGTAGATCATTGATTAGAGCGAGAGCGAATTGCGTTTATGTAAAGGCATATGGAGAAAAGTTTTTTTTTATTCGAGATGGCTATGTTGTGTTCACCGTCATATCAAATAGAACTACACATGTAATACGAACGAGTTTGAAATTTCAGAAAAATTATGTAACACCGTTAAAAATTATCATAAACGATTGTATTCGAGTTTCAGCATAAGAAATTGAATTTAGAAAGCCTATTTGTACGCTTTGACCAGTCGTTTGATTCAATTAGATGCCATAGAATTTGTTGCTGAGAGAACGTTATCGATATACAATTTTGATTGATTCAACTGCCCTTGCAATAAATCTAAGGCAGTATTTTTCTCGCTTAATTACACCCTTTAGCAAAATATAAAACATTTTATCAGGAACTTTAGTACTTCAAACATTTGAAGTGCTATCAATACTTGTTCGTAAATCTATGTTCGACAAGAATTTCAAGATGTCGACCAAGAAGCAATATGTAATGCTAACATAAAATCATGAGCAAGAGAAAGTAAATTTATTTGAATATCAAAACAGCTAATGTCTACATTTGAGTCTGATTAACATCTTCTGTGAGCTAAATTTATTTTCAATTGTAGTACCAATATTTTCTTTCGCTTGCATAAGTTTTATTCGAAAATATATTCTTATCTTCGTGTTTTTCTATCAATAATATCTGTCCTATGCTCAGATGACAATGGAAATTTTCACAGGGTACAGAATAAACTGATTGAGTAGCATGTGATTTAATGATCAAAAGTCATACTGCAAGTAAATTTTCTGTCCTCTACTCCTAAGGAAGAAAACACTTCCCTCTGTGCTTCAAAAGTACAGATGAATACTGAAACAGTATGGAAAATACGTTTTTCCCCCTTTGTGTCTTCATCTCTGATTATAACCAACTCAGTATCTTCATTTTATTATTAATCTCGATATTTGCACCTCGGGTTTGGTGAAGTATTTTCTAGATTTATAGCATCGAAATGGTTTTGGCTAAAATTAATAACTCTGAATAGCTCCTTTGAGAAATCAATGTGCGAGAAAACTATGGTTAGCTCAATAATGGAACGTTTCGTGCCACATAAATTATATCAATAAAGATCAGAGATTATAAGTTAATAGAGAGCTTTGAAATGCTCTAATCTTTACATGTTCTTTCAAATTAAAAACATCAAGTCTATAAGATGAATGCGCACAGTGAATTTCAAGTTGCTAAATGAACTATTTTAGCAATTATTCATTGACTAATCCCTTGAGAAAATCATGCTATAGAGCTGAAATGTTCAATCCATTTAAATCGCCTAAATGAATTTTTGATTGGAGCGGAGTGACAGTACTTATATTAGTATTTATACATGTAAATCAAGAAATTAAAATGAACAAAGTCTTCCCTAGAACCGATGTTAGTATTGGCATATCGTTAATATAGAAAAATATTTAAGTTTGTTCTTGCTGCTATAGGCAAATCAACCCAAAGTACATATTTGTCACTTGCGGAACTCGATGGAATGAGTTCTCAAATTCGCATTCACTCGAGTTATTTTAATATTCTTTCATTTAGAATGATTCCGAAGAGATATGTTTGATTTCCTGTAAAAAGAAGATATTTCTACTAACTATAGATTAAAATTAGTAATCAATTGAATTTTAATTCATCGATATAGACTACGAATCGCCTATAAAATTACAATATATTCAATTCTTTGGTTTTGTTTTGTTTATGTTCAGGGATGTAATACAAAATCATTTAATGCAAATTTTATCAATTGTTGCAATGGAAAAGCCACGCTCAACGAAAGGTGAAGATATTCGAGATGAAAAAGTGAAAGTGTTACGATCGGTATTACCAATTCTAACTGAGGATGTTGTTATTGGACAATATGTTGGTGATAAAGAATCAAAAGATCCTGAACGACAGCAAGGTTATTTAGATGATCCAGGAGTTCCAAACAATTCAACAACACCAACATATGCACAAGTTGTTCTTCATATTAATAATGAACGTTGGGCTGGTGTACCATTCATTCTTCGTGCAGGTTTTGCCATTTAAATAATAAAATTTCAATGTTTTGTAAAAATTTGTTTCTGTCAAGGTAAAGCATTGAATGAGAAAAAAGCCGAAATACGAATTCAATTTCGCGACGCACCCGGTGGAATGTTTGATGAAGATATTCGTCAAACTGATCCAAACGGTCGATTAGCTCGTGACGAACTTGTGATACGTGTTCAACCAAATGAAGCTATTTATCTTAAAGTTAATACTAAACGACCTGGTGAAATGAGCTTTAGTGTTGAAGAAACTGAATTAGATTTAACCTATGGTGAACGATATCATGGTGTTAAATTACCTGATGCCTACGAACGTTTAATTCTTGATGTATTTATGGGTTCGAAAATTAATTTTGTACGTTCAGATGAATTACAAGAAGCATGGCGAATTGTTGATCCAATATTGGCTGAAATTGAAAAGAAAAATATTCCCGTTATTCCATATACATTTGGCACATTCGGAATACGTCAAGCATTCGAAGCAGCAGCTAAACATGGATATATTTTTCGAGGCACCTACGTTTGGAAAGATGAACGATCAGTATCAGTAGCAAATAAAGTTCAAACAAAAACTGTCAATAAAAAATGATTACACCTCTAATTTAAAGACGTTTATTGCTCTTCTTTCTTTTTTGTTCACATTTATCTTGGCTTATGGTAAAACATCGCACAACTCGCAAAATTTTTGTTTTCGATTGCTTAGATATCAAATATATTCAACAGAGAATCTACATTTTAATGTAGAAATGTTTTAATTCAAGAATGATTTCTTTCGATTTATGATTGGTGGATGAAGAACGATGATGTTAGCACTAGAATCGAATGAGGAGTTAGTGCAAACTGACTAAGTCGATAATGGTAGCAGCTGTTGACCCATAATTTTCATTATTCGAATGACGAGATCCAGAGGCACCGCATCGCTTGCAATTGGGTTTCGTTAGTCTTTTAAGAATCAAATGAATTCTCAATGGGCGATTTTTGAACAGATTTTTCTTGCACTCTACATAACACTGGTATTCCTTATTTGTTCCAATGCAGAACTAACTATTAGAGCTTTCTCTGAGAACCTCGATACTAACTAATCCATTATGTTAATTGGAATGTTGGTATTGATTGTTGAATGCAAATCAATTTGACACAATTGTCTCAATATTTTCAATACTATGTCTACATCATCGGAAAATAGAAGCAAAATATGAAATTTTAGAATCATTTGGAATACTTTTTCAGATCGATTCGAACCTAAATATAAATAGTCAGCATTCATCTTAATACAATAAATGATCTCTCCTCTAAATTCTTTGCGTTTTGATGGTAGAGTTAATAACTTTCATAGGGGATTGAAGAAATAATGACCTTGAAATATGATTCGTGAAAATTTTCACTAAGAATTTATTCTAAATTGATCAATGACCGATCAATCAAATGTCAACATAACATAATGTACCTGGAGTAAGTCTAATTTCAGTATAAAGTAAATGCATTGCAAGCCAAATGTCGAAAGCTAAATTTATCAAGAGGAGTGACACATGGATGGTCTCATGAGCTTATCATGAAGGTGTGCGTTATTGTTTTTTATGCAGATGGTTGTAAGTGTGACTATTAGTCACTTTTTCTAACGAAACTACACAATTGTACGCTAAGTAAATTCTTCCTTTGTATAGATATTCCGATGTTTTTTCGATTTGTTTCAAATGAATAATGAAGCCTTAGATCACTGACTGTTGTTGTTGTGCTCACATCTACAGTGTTTTTTCGTTCCAAAGGTCAAGTTAAATATCTTTCTCTTATGCTTTTAAAAATCATGCTCGATCTTTATCATTAGTTTCCTTTAGATTCGACACCAGTTTTTCACGAAATCAAGGCTTTAGAGTAGATTCCAAAAGATGAGCTTTTTGTGAGAAAAGTAAGAAAAATTTTGTTGTTTCAAGTCTCTTGATACTGAAATGTGGAATTTTCAGATGTCATATCAGCTACAAAATTCAACAATTACGCTTATTGTCGCTACATCACGTGAAAAGAAAGAAATGGTTGCCGTAATAATTTCGACGACACAAATTTCGTTTTTTGAAATTGTTCTAACTCATGAATCAGTATGATCTTTAGCACCGAACTTATAAACTTTACAAAATTTCATTTGACATCATATAGTTCTTTATTTTTTTAGGTTCTTTTTTCGAAAAATCTAGCATCTCTTATCCGATGTAGTCTTATTATCTTGCATAAGCAATGAAAGACCACCGATTTTTATCTTGCTCTGTTTCAAAATAAGTCCTACATTACTCATTTTTCTGTTATTAAGAAACTGAAACAATGGTTTGACGTAATCAAAGATATGGTTTTGATTGCTTTTATGCCAACATACTAGTTATTTCTAATTGAGAAGGAAAATTTATTATACTCTAAAATACAATTTTACTCGATGGACATAGAAATATGGCTCTAGAGAAAATAATTAAATCAAAATCATAGATATTCATAGTCAATAGCCCCAATCGGATTCAATGTTCTCTGATTCACATCATACAGGTACAGTTAGTCACAATATTGTTGGTAGCATAGCATTTATTTTATGACAGCTCATAGCTTGATTTATATTTCTGAAGAACGTATTTTATTCATAATATGTCGACCAGAGATTCGCAAGTTAGTCAAAAAAGCGACTCGCCACTAGTATCCGTTATACAAACGATCTTTTTGGGCAGTTTCTTTGAACCAATCATTATCATCCTATTTGTTGACAGTTGCTTTCATGAAAATTTAATTAAACAACAAATCTAAACACATTTTCATTGATATTCGATTATAGTCTTTTTTTTAAACACAAATCTATACTATAAGAATTTCTAGGCACTTTATTATTCTGCTTGCTTTTATGTAATCGATACTGGGAGATAACAAGTAAGCAAAATTATCAAAAATAATATAACTAAGCTGTATGTAATCTTGAAACTTTTACATGAGACAAAGTTGTCTAATTTTGATTCCACAATATTTTTATTGTTCATACTAATTTGAAATCTAAATGAATTCCAGCTCTTCACAATACGTTTCTTCGTATTTTTTCGATTATTGTTCAAACGTTATCTTCTCGTATGAATAAATTATAAATGTTATTATTGGATATTTGACAATTATAAGATTGGGATACGACTAACGGTGAGAGAATCTCAATAAATTTCATGTGAAACATCATGGATTTGTCCAGCACTTAATGATAACTATAATTGAATTTATACTCTGGACTATTGACGTATCATATCATAGTAAAGATGCACGTCTAAACTCACATTGGATTTCCATAAATAACATTGCCTGGTGAAGCAAAATAGATAAATATATGTCTATGGATACAGAGTCATTGATTGCTGCAATTAGTTAAACTTCAGTGGTAGAAATGCTTAAAAAGTCTGTCATAAAATCGAGAAGTAACTTTAGAAAGATAACATTTTTTAAACCAAAAATTAGATGATAAGTAGAGAGAGCCGATTGGCCAAGTTTACTATCAAATACACGAATGTTTCAATAAAAGATAAAAAATTAATTAATCATGCAATAATATAAAATAAAATAGTAAGCAAAGCATGAAACGATTAGAACTAGAGACGAGAAACAAAGGTGAGCTATTCTAAAAACCCAATCCAAGACTTAAATTCGTGAATCTAGTCATTGTCCTTATCGCAAATTTGACTTCAAAAAGTTGCTTATACACAATGCCATTTCTATATTCTGTTGCAAATTAAAATAGAAGCATAATTGTGACAAAGCGTTCCTTGTAATACGGTATCCATGTGTTGACAGTTTTTTTAACTACTAGGCTGCGATTCATCATAGATAAGAAGCAAACGTCTTTTATTGGTTGCTATCGGATACATTTTATGGTGCAATACTAGATAGGGCAGCACAATAATTGTTTTCATTACCATCAATACGCTTTAATTGTGAATGATTCAATCGTACTTGCCATAAGATAGGTGGCACAAAGATACTATGTAGTTGTTTTTTATCTAACTTTCTCTAGTAGTCACGATGCTTCAACACTATTTGCAATTGTTTTGCTAGCTATGTGTACTTCAATGAAGAAACGTGTGACTCACAATAAAATTATATTGTGAATAAAACTTGAATTGATTGGAAAATGATTGAAGTATATATATATATATCATGAAATATTTTCACTATGGAGACATCGAGCAGGTTTCAACGCTCCAGAATGATTCATTACTTACTATTCTTAATATTAGAAACTCAGCTAAATGATTCTTTTTCCGCGTAAAGTCAAATTCTCAGAATATGATTATTTGCCTCTTTCACTCTTATACGTATAATAGATTTATGTTATTTCTTAAGAAACATAAAGGTCAATATTTACAACGATTATAAAAACATCATATTCAGTAGAATTCAATTCTGTATTATTCAGCTCAGGAAGCGAAATAAAATTTCACATCAAACAAGTATGTATGGATTTCTTTATTGAAATTTTTATAATGGAATGCATAAAGGAGTTTATGAAAACATTCAACAATCGATTACTAACGACTTAGAAGATAGAACGCCAGATTAAAATTTTTTTTAATATGAAACTCCAGTCATATGCCATTTTTCTATCAAAATACATATTAACGAAGTATTCAAAAGATTTTATAAAAGAAACTTGACTATGAAAAGGTGATTTTTTCTGAAACAAAGAACTCAGTTTTTCTAGAGAACAAAATTTCATTATTTCTTAACATGTCTAACGTCTCAATTAAGGATAATGAGTTTCGAGATTTTAAGATTACTTAAGATATTGTAATGAATCTCTAGAACTATAATGTGAAAATCACAAAGACATTTGGAAAGTTAAATTAGAAGTACTATTTCATCACTGGTGGCTGATCAGAGTCTGACGTATAGTATAGTTAACTAGTCATTCAATATGTCTGCAAGTAAATATTCGATTGATGTAATCGTGACAAATACCGTTTTACATTTGCTTACATCGGGATATCTAGTAGGATTAAATCACTCTAAATCCAACAGCAGACTGAATCAATACAGCAATAATACGTCGTTTGGCCCGTAAAGAATGGACGAGAAAACAATAAGTGTATATTAAGGTAGCAATAAATGTTGTTTTCTCACTGATACCTACTTCCATTGAACTAACGCAGTCGTGAAAGATGACTTTCAAGCAACAGATCATTGATTTATGATTCCCACATAGTTGTACTCAGTATTTCGTCGTGAACGAACGTATCTTAAACATGCTCTCAATGATATATCATCATAATAGGGAACCAGGTATTACATTTCACAACGTTACTGTATACTTCATCCTCGGTTGTCATCAGTGGCATATTCGGGATTTTCTAGAGGAGGTGGCACTTTCTAAACTAAATTATCAGAGTCAGTATAACACTGTTTGAAAATTCATAAACTAAAGGGCACTATTTCCTTGTAATTTTTCAGTGTGTTTTTATGCAGTATATCTATAATATTACACAAACAAAAAACAACGTTTTTCGAAATAAACTTAAACAGTAAAACCTAATAAATAAGCCGATGATTAGATTTAACAAATTCATCAATGACCACATCGACAGTTACTCCTAAGTCTCAATAGTTACAGCCTTTAAGAAAAGTATTCCCGGAAACCAGCGAAAAACGTTTCTACTCCTGAGAAACGTTTTTTCACTGGTTTCCGAGAATACCATTTTTTTAGAGAATAAATCATAGTTAAACCATTTAGTCTTGTTTCAGACATAGTCGAACATAAACAAGTACGAATTAGAAAATTAGATATTTTTAAGAAAATATTCCAAACTGCTGGTCACAAAATTAGATTGTTCTATTATAAATGAGATTCTTTTCATTTGATTTGGACCATTCGAAACTTGTGTTGGTTACGATCAATGTGATTTCTTCATTGCAGGACAGTAGTTTTTGAGTTTAAGCATTCGAGAAGAGAAAAGAAACGTTATCGATGATAATGAAAAGCCGAAAATAAAACTGAACGCAAAAGAAATATGATTGATTTTCTTTGATCCGTTTGTGTTTCCAATTGCCGGTAATCAATCACGTGTTGTCAATTTTCTTCGATTACTGATTGTTTTCGGTCTTATATTGTTATCCAAACATTTTAAAAACATTTGACCATCACTTCTATTCTCAGGGGGTTTCGATAGCCGAGCTGGTGGATTTGCCAGTGATTGTAATGTTTCAGATTGTTTTTGAAGCTGTTCTTCGTCTTTTTGGAAAACGAGAATCAAAAAAGAAGAATACGAAACTAATATTAGTCGTCATGAAAACTTTCCAAGTATGTGCAAGCAATGGATGATTAATTTTGAACGTCTGACCTCCGTTTCTTCAAACACAATTTAACAGGAGTGTTGAAGAGTACAGGGTAGAAATTTAGACTCATTTTCTCCCACAGCCTGTAGCAGATATTTTGATTATTAACTAATTAATTAACAACTGGATGATTAATTAATATGCCCTCACAAACTGTGACAGACAAGTTCCAGAGACCATTACACAACGTGACAGATGCCTTTAAAGAACTATCATATATCATTTGTAGCTAACATATAATTGGAATCGATATGAAGAGTTTCGTTACTGAAATTTATATAGTAAACTAAGCAATGATGAAGAAGTATGCCCCAATATGGTTAAGAATACTAGCTTTTAGCTGCATCAGTAAGAGCAGCCATACTGTATTGCATATTTTAATACCCCAGGGATTGCGTTAACAGCTTGCATATGAGAAACTCCATCTTAGATTCCAACGAATATAAATTCTTAAAAATCTTATACCAGATTTCAATTGGTGGCATTAAAAATTTATCGGGCATCCTGCTTTGTGTTTGAAAAAAACATAGATTGACAAAATCTACTGCATCGGTCTGGATCAATGAATCCGAATATCGGATGCCACCAACTAACAAAAACACATCATGGAACTGCAATCATATTCGATGATGACGGAATCCTAATTATTTATTTGAATACTAATTAGTACCGTACGCCTAATATAAAGGTTGATCAGAGCTATATGTTGGATTTTATCAGTATGCGACAGTAAAGTTTAGCTCAACTTCATTACCTGTGATTGGAATATCATTCCGTTCCCTGGTTCTCTTAAGGATTTCATTGGTTTTATAGAAATTTGCATAGGAACTGATCAGATAGTTAGAGATCATCATTTCATGCTGATAATATCGTACACTTATACTGTTCTCCGTTATACTAACTGCACTTTTGGACTGCTTTTATGCTGATTGATTTGCGACAGCTTGATTTAGGTTAAGTCAAAATTATCAAAGAAGAAATTGGTACAAGAAAAAAAGTGCTTCTTATTTGAATTCCACTATTGAAACAAATACGACTTTTCAAGATTATTCCCAGTTCTTGGAGTTCGGGTATTTCAAGAGCAGTAGCTTTGAAACAAGAGAACAATTCAAAACAAGTCTTTCATTTATCGGAAGTGGACAGATATCTTGATTTCTAATAAGACTAGTCCGAAATTTTTAGCTGGACGTGTAACGAAAAACAAGAGGTGCGTGTGTGATATTTTTCTTGTATCCATGGATTTCTAATAGTCTTCAGAAGACTAGATTTAGAAATCTTCTATTTTTTTCAAATGTTCTTTGATTATTCGGAAACTACGTTAGCACATTTTCGTTGCGATACTGCAGAATAATCCATTTGAACATTGGTTTCGAAGACAACGTAGCTCCTTTAAAAATGAGAAATAACTTGAATTCGTTCGTAATATAATCTATCGATTTGATGTGAATCTTATGCTTGCCTTGTTCTACGGAAAATATACTTTAGTTTACAGACTTTTATCGACAGTTATACGATCAATAGAAACTAATTAAGACGTGTGAAAAAATCATAGCAGTATCAGTTTCTGAGAAATATGCAAGAGAAGACGTACATCAATGTGTAAGGAGATAGTGTTTTTCTGTAATTGTACAATTACAATGTCTTACAGTATTCTATCATCAATATTCTTTTCATTGAAATAGATTTAGATCGATGGCAATATTTAGACAAACATTCAGAAAAACTAGAAAAGAAAATTGAAAAGAAAAATGATTCAATGTTGATTACTAGAATTGAAAATGAATATAGTTGGATTAAACAAATCTGTAGTCGATGAACTATTGATTGACTTCCGTTTTCTAAATACTGCTTTTTGATAATGTGATAAAACAATATCGTTTTCGTATCATATGCAAATAATGATACTTTGTTTAGATTCAATAGTTTATTTTTATTTCACAATCAAACACTTTAGTAAAATATGGTGAATCGAGAAGAAAACAAGGAAAGAATTACAATTGTTTGGTTCGATTCAAATAATCATATTCGACATTGTACAGAAAACATAAATGAGCGATTATGTCAAATCAATAATTATAACATATATTATAATGAAATTGAGCATTGCATGACCTTTATGAATTCGGTACAAAACGAGAAAATCCTTTTAATTTTATCGGTTGCTGATGCCGTACAAATCCTATCCGAGATAATTCAACTGCCACAGATTCATTCTATTTTTATATTTGATTTTGATAAGAGTCAAAACGAAGTTTTCGTTTTCGAACATGCGAAAATCGTCGGTATTTATAACGAATTAAATGAATTGTACTCAGCCATTGAACAAGAAATTGAAATTGAAGATGAACTATTTCTAGAACTTAGTTTTTATGATCGATATGAATATCTAAAAGAAGACTTATCGAAACAAACTTCTGATTTACTTTGGTTTCAGCTATTCAATGATATTATTTTGAAATTATCATGTGATCAATCGACCAAGAATGAAATGATCGATTCATGTCGTCAATATTATGAAGAGAAGTCAAAATATTCGAAGTTAATCGATGAATTCGAACATGAATATCATTCTGATGAAGTTATTCAATGGTATTTGAAAAAATCATTTCCCTACAAAATGATGAAAAAAGCATTTCATAAAAAAGACATGAATCAATTGAATGCGTTGAGATATTTTGTCGTTGATCTTCTACGGAGTTTTACGGAAAAACAACGAAAACAAATAGAACAGAAAAACTTTATTGTTTATCGAGGCTTAAAATTATCGACCGATCAACTTGAAGAACTTAGAAGAAATCAAGGAAAACTTCTTCTTACAAATGGATTTTTAACAGCAACTCAATTTCGTTCGAATGCTTTGAATTTTGCCAGAAAATCTATAAAGCCAACGAATTATGTTGCTTCTATGCTTGAAATCAATTTAAATTCACAAGATTTTATTCAACATGTTTTGTTCACTGACACAGACCTATGTGATGATTATTCGAGGCAAGATGATATTCTGTTCAATTTAAGTATCACATTTCATTTGAATCACATTGAATTTCATGATGATATTTACATCATTAAAATGAATATTTTAAATGAAGGAAAAACTATTCTAGAAAAATATATTGACAATACACGGGCACGTAATGAAGATCTAAGTATGGAGATTATATTCGGACGTCTCATGTTAGATAGAGGCCAATGCCATCAATCACAAGAATATTTTGAACGTTTATTAATGAATTCGAATGGGTTAGATCAAGTATGGATAGAAAATTGTCTTGGTGAAACTCATTTTTTAAAAGGAGAATGGATCATGGCACGTCAATATTATGATAGTGCTTATGATAGAATGATGGATTCGAAACAAATGCGTATCAAAGAATCTGCTCAGATACTTTTCAACATAGGAGAAGTTCTTTTCGCTGAGGGAAACTTCGAAGAAGCAATCAGTTTTCATCGACGAGCATTAGAAATCCGACAGCAGTATTATCCACCTGATCATGCACAAATTGCAACTAGTCTATGTAATATTGGTGATTATTTCTTTAAACAAGATAACTTTGACGAAGCTTATAAATACCTACAAGAATCACTAACAATGTTCGAGAAATATTACAGATGTTCTCATATCGATATAGCCAACTGTCTGGTGTCCATTGGTCTGTATTTTCGTGAACAGAAACATTATGAAAAAGCTCTTGAATTTCATCAACGATCAATGGCAATTTACGAAAAATACTATCCGTTAGGTCATGTATGCATCGCATCAACACTCAACAATATTTCATACATTCTTTATAGACAAGATAAATATCAAGAAGCTATAGATATTCATCATCGAGCATTAAATATGCAAAAGAAATGTTTTCCATATGATCACATCAATATTGCAGATCATATTTGTAATTTTGGTATTATTAACTATGGTCAAGAGAATTATGAAACGGCATTGAAAATATTTCAACAGTCATTGGAAATGCAGAAACAGTATTATACTTCAGTTCATGCCAATCAAATATCCATGTTGAATAATATCGGTGATACGTATTCTAGGTTGGGACAATACGACGATGCAATGCATTCTCATCGTGAAGCACTTGCTATGCAAGAGAAATATTATCCATCAAATCATGCAGCTATAGCATATACGCTCAATTGGATTGGAGGAGTTCTAAACAGTCAAACAAAATATGAAGAAGCTTTATGCTATCACAAACAAGCATTGTCGATGTTACAGAACTATTATCCTTCGGGTCATGGTGCTATTACTTTTGTACTTGAAAGCATAGGTAATGCATTGATACAACAAGACAAATTTGATGAAGCTCTAGAATTCTATCAAGAAGCATTTGCAGTGCTTGAAAAGCATTGTCCATATTCTCGCGGTGATATTGCTCATAGTTTAGTCTTGATTGGTGTTACTTTAAAATACCAAGAGAAGTTCGATGAAGCATTAGATTACATGAACAGAGCATTGGATCATCAACGTTGTTATTATCCTTCTGATCATCTCTACATCGCCAATACTTGTAATATTATTGGTGACGTCCTTCGTCATCAGAAAAAACCTAACGAAGCCATAAAATATCATCGAAAAGCATTGGAAATGGGAGAGAACCATTATCCTTTAGGGCAGTTTAGTGTTGCTGTCACTATTAGTCATATTGGTTTTGTGCTTGAAGATGAAAAGAAATATGATGAAGCATATGAGTGTTACCAAAAAGTTCATTTACTTCTTGTAAAACTTGAAAATAATTCACCAGTGGGTCAATTAGAAATTGCTAACACTCTAAGAAATATCGGCAACATTCTCTATTTACAAGATAAGAACGAAGATGCATCTGAATATCAACAGCGTGCATTGTCAATAAGAGAAAAATTTCTACCGTCGGATCACCCAGACATAGCAAATATTTGCATTGAGATCAGTCGTAGCTTACATGATCATGGCATCTATGATAAAGCACTTGATTTTCAACAACGAGCTCTAATAATTCAAGAAAAATTCGTTCCAACAAATCATTTAATCATAGCTAATAGATTGAATGAAATAGCTGTTATTCTTTATGATCAAGAATATTATGACGAATCTATTTCTTATTATCAGCGAGCACTTGAAACGAGAAAGATATTTGATCCTTCTGGTTATGAAAATTTGGCGGCTTTACTCGCTAAGCTTGGTTTTATATATTGTCAACAAGAAAAATACGATGATGCTTTTCGTTCTTACCAACAAGCATTATTTATACTCGAAGAACATTCTCCAATGAACCATACTGAAATAGCTAATTATTTACAATCAATGGCAGTAATTTGCAATAAAAAGTTGGACTTTGATCACGCTGCTGAATATTTTGAGCAATGTCTATGTATTAGAGAAACGTGTATACCAACAGATAATAGTAATATTGCGGAAAATCTAAAGAGCTTAAGTGAAGTTCAAAGAAACAGAAATAATCATGAAATTGCTTTGACATACGAAACGAATTGTTGTTTAATTCGAATGAAAATGTTACCACTTGATCGAGCCACTATTGGTGATGATTTTTATTGCATTGGTGAAAGCTACGAACAACTTGGTAAACCTCAAATGGCGCTAGATTATTACAAGCGAGCGTTGAACTTGTACAAAAACTGTTTACTTGATGGACATACGAATCAAACGGATATGGAATCCAATATAGAGCGGCTCTCAAAAGATATAGCGATATGATGGATCCGTTTAACAACAGAAAAATTAATATTACAAATATTTGGTCTCAAACGGAAGATAAAAGTTTTGAACTTTGCTGAGACTTGATTGATAAAATGCTAATCGTGCAATCTCATTATTGAATTGTTCAAAAGTTCAGTTAAAAAAAGATTCTTTTAACATTGTATTAACGCATTCTCGACTTTACATCTTTTTTAATATTTAAACTAAAAAAGAGTAATGTAGCCAAATGATATATAAACTTTTCTCACTTGTATACGCTTTCTATTTTCAATTTTCATGTACAGCATGAGCATCATGTGAAATAATGGAGGCAAAGGTATACTTATATTGCTGTCTAGTAAAATCATCATCAATAGTACTCAATGATTACTGCTTTTAAACTTTTCGATACTTTTTCAAAAGCAAGTACCTTCACATCAGTGTGAAATCAGAGTCGTTAGTATTATCAAAACATTGTAGAATTTAATCATACTTCCTAGAAACTCTAACGGATATTATGAGGACATCTTAATATTAACTACTGATGTGTGGATAATAATAAAAGAGAAATTCTTCATGTTACCTGTGAACGAAAGTTATTCTGTACATCCTAACATTGTTAATGGTTTGAGTGAAGACTTTGTTCTGCACACGTTGTATTCATGTTTATGCCAACACTTTCTATCGATGTACATTTGAAATAAAACGTAGTGGGTGGATCACAAAATCCCAATGCTTCCCCTTGTTACTATTGGAGAAAGGCTAGTGTTTTGTTACTAAGTTAATGTTTGGAAATGGTAATTTTCTACTCTTAAATTCGACATGTATTCCATTCAACAATCAAACAACATAAATGTCTATGACACATGCTGAAAATCTGGTGCGTATTAACCATTGAGGGATGCGTTAATTTTGTGCTTTTTTCAATTTAATTCAAACTTACGATCACTCTTTTCACAATTCATATCAATGAGATCACTGAAAGGTAGCCTTGTCTCGATCAACCATCAACCTATTCGGAGTTTTAAGACTGGTATTGAACTGAGAAAAAAGAATTCGTCTAATTAATTAGTTTCGTGTTTATACACTCGTATTTAGAAAGCAAAACATTAAATAAATAATAAGTACATAGTGCATGGCATGTTTCAAAGTCTGGCTTTATAATCCATGCTATATCGCTGTTATATGTATTTTATTGAAGTGTTTGACATGACTATTTAATCGAAGAGATAACAGCTATTTCGTTATTATTGCCAACGTTTCAGTGAACCGATATGATCATCGAATAAAAGGCTGTATATAGTTGTATTTGGAACGAATGATCAAACAACTTGAAGGAAATGATTAACAAGTGAAAAAATGACTCTCATATCCTGTGGATGAGCACTAAACAGTTCATACATTAGGATGATCTTCGCAAGACAACGTGATGAATATGTTAGAAATAGGTCATCTGATACAGCTATAAGCTGATATGATGGTCACTCTTTGAAATCCCATCAGTCTTATTATAGCAATTTAAAATTTTGTAGTACCGTTATCGAATTGTTCCTGGAGAATTTCAGTTGTCTATTGTACCATTTAGAAGAAAAAATTACTGTCGAAAAATAAAAATTTCATTACGATTATCATTAACAGTTTTATTTACGCTTGTTATACAACTACAAAGAAAATAATCTCCAATAAAGTAATTCTCCGATGCCTCTTAGAACTTAAATATATATAATTTCAAACTATGTTTAGAACTGCAGAGAAGTTGGACTAACAACTTCTGATACTTTTATGTTGTAGATAAAACGAGACCTTGACTTTTCAACACTGCAAACTCTCAAACCACTTCTCAATAGCATTGCATTCAGACGGTATCAAACTAAACACTATTCTTTCCGATTTTCCGCCATAAACACGGTCGTTCAGACCCTCGAAAGAAAAACAATTAACATCGTTCTTATATTCAAGTATCGATGGTTCATTTTTCAATAATGTCCTCACACCTCATTCGTGTATTCAGTGTTCTTACAGTTCCATGTGAAAACTACTTCGAGCTAGAGCATCAAAATTTCTGTTTGTTTCATCATCAATAATGTTTCCGTATATTTTGTCGGAACTCGCATTCTTTCAACAGAAAAAGAGGGTTTTTTATCATGCTAAAGAGCTTTCTACGTTTAAACTTCACGATTTTGTTTCAACTGTGGATGTACTATAGCTTTTCCTACATTAACTTCATGAGAGCATTTTCGACAATTCGTGAATCACATTCTTAGAATAGAATACTTGTGAAAAGATCAGATTCACACGACCAAATCTTCGTTCCTCATCGTGCAGGCTCTGGTCGCATTCAAGTTGCATTAGACAATCGAACACTTGTTCTCTTCCTATTTCACTCAGAAATAGAGAAGTAGACGTCTAGCAACAAAGGAATCTGATGAATTTCTGTAAGTCGCTCTATCATCAATAAGGCAAATTTGAGTACATATAAATGGATTCGCACAGTCTGATCATTGTATTGATCATTCTAAAGATAAATAAAGAAACGATACATACATATTTGAAAGTGGGTAAACTTTAATCCTATGAGATATAGAAATACTGGAAAATAAAATAGGATTCAGGACTTATAAAGCAATTGATAATTAGATAAACACCGCATAAATAAGAGATGTAATAACTAATTACACATAGAAATCATAATAACCGGTGTTCTAGATAGCTTTCAGTATAAAAAGCTGTCTGAACATATTTTCAAACGCACGATATTTTTCCATACTTGCTTTTTTATGTTAGCTGATCATTTACTAATCGTATGGTCTTTTTTTGTGTTTCAACTACATACAATATGCCATCACAAGAGTGGCATGTAAAAAACCATTCTATGTCTGATGGGATCGAGGCTAGACTACAAGATTACGTAGATACGTTGTCAACGATCTTAAAAACACACAGTCACACTGACTTAGTTATGACTTAAATATAGACTCTATCGGCTCAGTTCATGAGTAATGATGTAAAGAATAGACTTATTTGTTAAGATAGAAGAATAAGATGTACCTAATTG
>OENT01000615.1:32933-57818 GCA_900239685.1 Rotaria macrura
CATACTGATGAACATTTCGTTTCACAGCTGTTTATCGATACGACAGAACGAAAAAAAATTCTTTCGTTCTTCTTGTCTTCAGCCTGAAGATAGCGGTATCCAAGAGGTTAAATATGCATTCTACTGTTTCTAGTAGAATGACTTATGAACGGAAATGTGACGAGCACTGCTATCTATACTGATTTTCCGTGGCTAAGTATTAAAGCTCGAGTGTGACCAATAATAAATAAGGAGGAATCATTTATAATTGGTCAGTTACCGTTACAACGGATAGTCCGATGCGATCACTCGGACGCAGTTACGTTGGTCTGCGTCACAGTACGCGTAGTTTCTTATAGAGATCTTCGCTACAATGAATACTGTGTAGTTACGCATAACTACGACGTAAAATTGGCTCTGCACGTAACTGCAGTGCAGTGACTCAAAACTAGGCGACATGGGCAAATTGTCCTTGAATAAATCAATATATTCAGCAGAATTCAACCGTCCGTCGAAGAAAATTAGAGATCCAGACGATTGTATGTAATCTAATACCAAGACCTCCACCTTGATTAACTCGTAATTGAAATCGTTTGAAACGCTTCAAGTCATTTCGAAATCTTCTTATATAGATTCTGTTGTTGCGATTCAAGATTCCGAAGTTACTTTCATCCAAAAAAATAACGCTGGACTAATCAACTTCGCGCCAGTCTAAATGTTTATAAGACCAAAAGAGCCGATTACGTCTTTTTTCATAAGCTATATGAGGTTTTATTGGTGCGACGTATGAAATCAAATCGAATTCACGAAGAATACGACTCACAGTTCGAAGACTGATAGTAATGTTTAAATTTGTTTGAGCATATCGGACTAGATTAGTAAAGAAAGAGTGTCATTCTGGAGTTGTTGAAGTTTGATTGCACATTTTTGACGGATTGCTAATTTAGCATGGCAGCCAACTCCTGGTTTTGCAGCCACCGTGTGAAGTTGGTTAAACTTGCGAATAGTTTGACGAACCCAGTGACGAGATACTTTTTATCGTCGCGAAATTTTATGCTGGCACATGCCATTATCACGTGAAAGAATAATTGTCTTTTTTGATCGATATCAACGGCTCTTCGTCCCATTGTCTTTCTTATAAAATATCATATACTTTATAGATAAAATATATAGTGAATAGACTGACTCCGTGCAATGTTGAAGGAAAAAAACAAAGAAAACATCAAGGGAGTCTAAAATAATGCCACAGCATCTTTTTCTTTCTATCCATTTCTGCAAGTGTATAAAGAAAGAATAAAAACACTGATAATACCTCATAGCATCACATGTATCCATCTATGGAATCTGCATAACGATTCAATAGATAGACTTGCATGTAAAACAGACAGCAATCTTTTTCATACGGAGTACAGGGGGTCTATAATTTGCCACATCCTGCACTGCTGAATAAAATCTATAAAGTATCTCCGTTTATTAGCAGAAGACCCAAAAAAACCAATTTCACTAGAAATGGAGCGTCAGACTTTCATTTCGGTTAGGTATTCTAGAATAGTTAAGTTAATGTTTGATAGTTTGAAACCATTCACATACGAAGAGTTTCATTGATTTCGAATATAAAGTCTATTGAAAAATTTCCCGCATTAGACTTGAATTAGAACCTATTAAATCAAAAAATGGTTACGACGATACGTTACTATGCTTATCTATAACTAAAACCAATCTCACATGTTTCTAGGTAATGCCATCCAAAATAACTATTTATCATATCGCTTTTGGTTTAATATTACTCATCAGCTGTTTGTTTCTTGGGACTCGTTTCAAATATCATCCGCTATCTTTTGCAAGCCTTCATAACTCTTTTAATTCTTCTTATTCAATTTGCTATACCATCGATCATCGTTTATCGGCAATCAATGAATGTTTAAATTACACCAATATCATAAGTTTCGTGTGGACTTATCACGGTAGTGGTCTCATGAAATATATTAAATGGATTGTAGTAAGGAAGTTAGGAAATGTAAAACTAACTTATTTAAACGATGATTGTTCTCCTATTCAAGAACATAATTTGTCTACGAATTCAATGCATCAAAAATTTGTTCAAGTTTACATTATGTCTCTATTAACTAACTTAAGTGAGGGATCTCAATGTTCAACAATGATTAATCGCATGGCAAAAATAAGCATAGGTCATATTAATCATATCTATTTCAAGCGGAAATCGATTGAAGCAATGCTACTTTTTCAACAATTAGATATCATGAAGCCATACGTCAGTGACACATTTGACTTAAACATTTCAATTAATCACTATGTCTCAAAGGCTAACTATGTAACAAAATATTTCTCAAACTATTTCAAATTTATACCATCTAGCAGATGGAAAGTAATTGATTCAGAGGATTTAACCAAAATAACTTTAACCGCTAGTGAAAAAATCTTAGAAGAACTTATGTCAACATTAGATTTGACTAAATCTTCATTGAATTTGAAAACTATAATTGAATATGATGCTCATCAATTTATGGAAGATTCGACTTGGTGGGATCAATCAAATGTCGCTGAAAATGTTCTGAAGAAGTCAATACCAATTCGATCGTCGACTTCTATATATGCGAATGATTTTTATTATCTACATGGCAGTCTTTCATTTCTACGATATTTTTATGACAATCGTCAATGTTTTCATGCAGGTATATTCGCTCAAATGCAGTCGGAAACGATCCCAAATCGTAATTCCACTGATGAACCGGATCGATGTTTAAGAAAACCGTTCGATTGTGCTTTTAGTGATTTGTACTCAATTGAAGATCGTCAAGAACTCTATCGAACCTCGAATCAAAAACCGATCAAATGTGGTTTTACAGTTCCATCGATATTTGATAGAATTAGACATCGATATGCTCGTAATCATACATGTGAAACAGTAATTCTGACCTGTGTTACGAACTGTTATGATCCATTACCACAAGTAACAGGTGATATCTTACCTTCATTTTGTTTCGTTGCTTTACTTGATACACGAACGATGGAAGGTGTTCAAAGATCGAATCTAACGAATTCAAGTTTCAATTGGGATATGATAGACTTGGGTGTGAACGCTACACCGTTTAGCGTTACCGCAAAAACAACAGAAACGTTGAAAACTATTGGACAACGGATGTTTCCATTAGCCAAATGGATTATTTGGCTCGATGGCAAAGGTCAAATTAATGATATTACTCAATTGTTGAAAGAAGTGAGAGTTCCGGTGATTGGTGCACCACATCATCTTCCCGGCCGAACTCCACATGCAGAGGTATATCCTACGATGATTCATGTATCTGCCAGAGAAATACCATATTCTCGAAAGTTAGATTATATTGCCCAAGATATCGACTTTCAGCAAAAAGAATATAGTCGTGACGGATTTTATCATCGTGCGAGCATACTCAACTTGACATTGTTTGATATCGCCGTATTCATATATCGAAATAATCATCCATGTATAACGCGTTACTCGTGTGGATGGCATAATGAAATAAATTATTATTCCTATCGAGGTCAATTATCAGTTTATTATCCGGCAGTTCGGCTAAATTTGACTGATTATTTTAATTTCTTACCACAGAAGTTCTACGCAATTCATAAACATCGCTCAATTTGCTAAAATACAATACTTAATTAAAACTCAACATTGGTCAGTGGATTTATTTTATTAGAAGTTATTTTCATTTGACAAAAGGCAAGAACTGCTTTAATGATGCGTGTTTAAACGTATCTTCTTTATTAGCTACTGTGTCTATTCTGTCCTTTAATATTTGTTATTTCTCATCATCGAATCGCAAGGCAAACTATAGTCACATTCTGTACACTTTTATATTTTTATCTAAATCAATAGGGATGCACTCATGTTTTTTAATTCTGTGCTTGCTATAATAGGCATACAATAGAATTTATCAATCTTGCGTACAAATATTTGTGTAGATCAGTTTTATTTGTATATATTTCACGTACTTTTTAAGCCTATAATTCAAGATTTTCTAGATGATTCTTGAGAACCTAAACATGTTTGATAGAAAACTTGTACCAAAAAAGCAAATAAAGAAAAACAGAATGGTACATTATTTTTTTCTTTATTTGCTTTATTAAGTTTGTGTGTGCTTGGCTTGATTTTTATTACAGCCATAAGCAATCATATCTACAACTTCTCAGAAATATGGATCATTGTTTTGGCTTTACACATAGCGCAGCTATTGAAGAAAACCATATGGATACTCTATTTGGTTATTTACAAAAGCTTGTTTGTGATGTATAGAATAATATAAATTATGGTTGATGTAATCGGTGTGAAAGTTGAAATGATTTAAAATGATTATTGCAGCGTAAAAACCATCTGATAAGACTCTTCAGCATGAGCAATATGTAAGAATCATATTATGGATTTCAAACACATACACGCAGTTATTTCATAGTGATAGTAGCTTTGGGTACTCTACTTTAAAATCTGCTCATTCCAAATGTCTGTGTCGATTGAAACCAGATGTAAAACGGTTTCACTTGTGTCTCATTGGTCTATAACACGAATAGATTATTAAGTTGAAGAGTCAGGTAAATAAGAATGAGGCTTAGAGTAATCATTGTTGTCATCAAGCTCATGTTGAAAATATGACAGAGGAGTGGTTTTCTCATATAAGTAAACGGTGACCATAATTTCAGTTGCTAGTAGAGGAATGCCCATAAACATAAGTATGAAGAAGATAAGTATAATGCAACGTAGCACTAAAACATAACACTTTTCTCTGAAAAAAAGCATTCGGGACGAGTGGCGTAAGTATTGTATCATGCAAAATTAGACAGTATCGATGACATATTTCGGAAACAAGTAAATGGTAAGAAATTACCATATGAATCAACGGATACTATTCATCGTCAGTAGACGCACGTTTTTCGTGGTACTAAATTGTGAAACTCTTCACGACATTGTGCGAAGCAGAAGACGAATGGAAAGAATCAATCCGATTGCAGCGAGAACTGCAAAATTACCCAGCCCTTGTAGCTACTTCCATGATACTTGAACTATTCGATAGAAACGAAACACAATCCGTATTATCGTGTAGATTCTTCTAGACCACAAAGGAGCCTCAAGAACGTTAAAAACCATTCAAAGCATTTTCCCTGACTATCTTTATATCAATCTGGGCCTTCAGACTGAAATCGTATTTTACGTCGACCAAATTATTATATGGGAGGAAAAATTCGAATATGCCATCCGAAATATTTTCTTTTCACCATTTTATCAAAAATCTTACACACATAAACGAATAAAATTTAGTAGAAACAATAATTGGAAAAAAGTTTCATGTCGATATTAAGATTTCGCTTACTTGGGTCAACGAATACTTAGGTGGCGATAACCGTTGGTACGGTAAACTGGTCGCCACGATAACCATATAGATATGATCATACTCTCCTCAGGTGTTTACAAGCACATCAGGAATTTATGTAGTGTCGGAAATTTCCAAATCGGATTTTCCTAATCAAACAAGGGATTTCCGGGGGATATCGGCGTTTGAAAGAGTTTAGTCACAAAGAGTCGGAATGCATAGTTTGAATCTCAGCTGCATTCTTCTATGTATCCTATTGGTGGTTCAGTAAACAATACAAGCCAAGCTTTTAGGAAAATCGTCTTTTAGGGGTAATTCGAGGTGATGTGTCTGGATCTGAAATGCCTATTTCAGAATTTCGATTTTGAAAAATCTTCTGTGAGTCAAATGAAATTTATTTTTCTCAGGAAATCTCTGTCTACTTTCGAACATATATGTTTTGACTAAAGGGACTTTTTAATTACGAAAATTTTGAACTCCGATTTGGATTCCCTTACCATGAGTAAGTTCTAAGAATTTTCAAAGAATATCTTTAGTTTTCTTAAAAAAGTGTAGGGCTGACATACCATGCAGACGTTTCCCACTACCACACTGATAACAAAAATTGACCTTGACCAGCTACGATAAATGTGAAATCGGTAGCACAAAAGTTGCCGGTTCACTGATAAAATGAGTGTTTATCAACGATAACTACCTTCTCGTATTTGAATTCAGCCTGAATTCTTCTGAAAACGATGATAGTCGACTAGACGAAGATTGAACAGCCAATATTTGAAAACTCAAATCTAGAACGAATATCTCAGCCTCGAAATAACACTGCTCCAGACTATGATTTCTGCCTCATGATTGTGACTTTCTATGCGGAAAACGTCCAGATTTCATTCGAGGGTGTAATGCCCCCGTTTGAGTGCATTGTTTAAATGATGTTTAACCTTCTTGCTTCATTTCTTCTTATTTTATGCATTGCTCTTACTTCATTGTCGTTTATTGTTCTTACTTCACTGTCCTTCCCTTGACTTTGTATTTTCTCTTTTCATGCTCTATTCTTCTATGTTTTGGTTGCGTATATAAGCACAAGGGTTTTTTGTAAACGATACGATTGTATGATATGAAGGAATGGATAGAGTGAGTGTAATTCCATCAGCACCAACGTCCGTCTTATCAGAAATCGTCATACAGATTCGACAGAAAAGATGTTGAAAACTCACCGGATCCTGCAGGACAGTACAGGAAATCGCTGGGACATGAAAGCAGTGTTCTGGTCAGAAGCATTCCCGATTTTTTTGCATCGGGATCCCTGCCAATTTCCTGTGATTTCCGGTGGGAAATCATCGGGGAAAATTCAGAAAATATTTTACCGAAATACTGCTTCCACAAAATCGTCGGAATATCTTGGAACTGACCGTTTCCACTTCAGAATGTTCGACTTGGATGTTAAAACGATTTTCTTGAAAACTCAGTTCGTATTTGTTACTCGTCAACTAATAGGATTCATAGAAGAATGCAGCTCAGATTCAAACTATGCATTCCCACTCTTTGTGACTAAACTCTGCCAAACGTCGATATCCCCCTGAAATCCCTTGTTTGAGTAGGAAAATCCGATTTGGAAATTTCCGACACAACGTAAATTCTTGATGTGCTTGTAAACCATCGAGAAGAGTATGATCATAAGTATGGATCTCGTAGTAGCCCGCTAATAATAGTACGACATACCGGTGCACCATTGTCATTGTTGTATTGATGAGGATGATATGCTCAATCCAGTAGAAAAATTGTTGCATAATTAATTGATAATGCACGCAAGTCAATCTATAGAGATTGGATTGTAGCAAAATATTGAACATTGCTCATTATACTAAGTTATTGTTTCGAAAAACAATTATTTTCTCCCTTGAAGGGATGGTTACACGCGAAATTGAGCTATCTTTATAAGTTTGTTCATTTAATTTGAGGGTGTACAGTGCGTGAGATGACTGATAAAATCAGCTCAAAGAGTGGGTGTGACGTAGTAGGATAGGATCGATATGGCTGAAGCTATAATCACATCGAAAGTATGAGCCCGATATTTATCGGATTAGTATGAAGTTTTCAAGAAAACATTCTGCTTCAGCACCACTTGAAAACTACCAAATCTCGAGTGTCAAGTTGTTTCATTTGTGGTAGTATTCATTGTTGACTTTTGTAGACACTTACAATCGTTGTCTATTCGTTAGGAATTATATGGTATCGCTTTCAGTTACTTTCAGCTCAGCATGTTTTTGTGTTAAAGGAATTGGTATCTTCATATCCAACAACGTCAGTCATTTAAGAATTTGTGTCAGCATTCTCTGTGGGTAAATGCGTGAGAAGAAAAGATCGTGGGCTACATTCACAAGTTTAACTTAAAGTACTGAATTTTTCATTGTGTACTTACACTGAACTTACCATCATTTTAAAGGAATAGAACTGTGATTCTGAACGAGTATTTTGTAACAGCGCGGGCTTGGATTTCGATAAAAGAATAGCTAAAGCCCACCCTCTTCATATGGAAGTTTTTTGTTATTTTTTATAAGTTTCGCTTTTAACTTTTTTTATTTTGAAAAATATTTTGCCAAAAACTAGCTAAAAGTTCTCGTCAGATACATTTATCAGACGATTTGCAATCAAACGATCATTTACAACCACATGCGATATCTCTTGCCGTTCCTGCTTGGATCATTTGAGCAAATTCTGATGGTGTAATTAGACCACTTCCATTGATATCAGCTAGGCGGATGCAAGCATCAATATGTTCCTAAAAGAAACAATTATTTAAGGCAAAGAAAGTCGACCAGTTTTGAACTGAAAACTACTTGAGGACAAATAATTGCCAAAAACGTTCGGAATTCTTCACGGGAAAGCATTCCGTCGGGTAGATTTATTGGCCTAGCATATTTTCCTTTTGTCTGTTGATCGAGAAGTTCAAAAGCATCTTGAATATCTGATTCACTGTCTTGATGATTAGCCATCATGAATACTTTCAAAACCTGAATGAATTCGGTCCAGAATAATTTCGGAGCTGATGAACAGATAAGTACTACAGTAACAGGAATCAACAAAAGCTTTAAAAAATTGATACTTCACAAACAGATATATACTAACTGTCATTGTATTCGTACTCAGTTATCGTTCGAGAATAGATGGTTTCATGCCCCTCTAATAACTCCATGGTGATGCTTGTTGTTTTACCATCAGTCATATTTTCCGTGCATATAGAGACTCGATTTGATGGCATTGACAATATAGTGAATGAAAAATGAGATATTTTCTGAACGAAATCTGAAAATCAGAAACGATATCACAGTAAATTGTAAAAACAAATCCAGTCATTTCCTGAAAGAGACATCTAATATTTTTCAAAACCGCATAGGACATTAAATTCACTTGAATATACGACGTAATTGGTATACTAAAATCAGATTTAAGCGAAACTTTTACTGAAAATATCGGATAACAGAAATCTTCGTTAGCCAGAATATTGCCAAAGGTGGTACGTATGTAGCTCAATATCTTTCAATGAAATGGAGTGAAAATCTCACAATATCAAAACGGGATCTTAAACAATATGAAACTTGATTCAAAGTATTCCACAACCATCCGTATGTTAGGTACACTCTTCATTAACACATAATCTTCTCTGACAAAAAGAAATTAGCGATTCCGAGCACTAGAAATACTCTTGGAGATGGAGAGTATTCCGAATGGATCAGGTAGACGAATTTTTCAAGCTTATTTAACACGAAATACAAAACTTGACCGTTTCTGTTGACGGCTAGATTTTTTTCGATATCATAGATTTCTTAACTCTGTATTTATACACAGATTAGACACATGTTGCCTATTTAACATGAAAGTTATTTTATTTTATTTTCTCGAAAGAACCTGAAGCAATATGCTTTCATCGTTTTAAGATTTTAAAAAGCATCGATGCTCAGGATAGTCTTCGCCAGATTAATAATTTTCAGCTATCGACTGACGTCTTTGATTAATAGTATTATCTGTTAATCACATAGCTATATGCAATGAGTATAGATAGAGAGAAAATGAGAATATTAAATCAAAGAAAAATAAGGGGACATACGATAATCATCTTGTTTAGATGTTCTTTTTCTAAAAACGTTCTTTCATATTTTGAACAACACCCAAAACCATACTTCGATGACTATTCGAATTTTCATGATCTCTAAGTATGCATATTAGATTACAATCTAAAGGCATAGATTGAAAAAGATACCATCTTACACAATTGAGAGTTCTCATTGCTAAAAATCATTTCCTGATTTTAGTAAAAAACAGAATCTCTTCTTAAACCTATTTCTGATAAACCATCGGATTCCGAAAGAATAGAGAAAGTGAATTTTAGACGATTGATTTTTTCCTAAAGCTTTCATTATGTATGAAACTTTTGACAATGGCGAAATCACAAAACCAGATTGTCATCGCTTGACCTTCAGTCAGTGCAAGTGTTGTTCCTCAAGTACATAACGTTCAATAAAGCAGTTTGAAATGACACATGTATGCGACGTCTTCCAATCAACGGGAATCTTTTTCATGTATTTAGTTCATAAAGTTGCCAGATAATTAATTTGAAAGCTCTCTTCCTTCCGATGCCTAACAAGTCTCTAAAAATGTAGATAGGCAGTAGGAGAAAAGTCATTACAGCTCGTTTTAGGTCACAAACATTTGATGAGTGTTGCAGAATTTGGGAATTGAATAGCTGAGGATACCACGATGAATCGTTGAAATCGTGATAATGTAATATCTCTAGCTGGATTTCATTAAGTATGGTACTATCCACGAAACAGTGTAAGCTAATCCGCATGTAATTGGTCATTTCCCATGTAAATATGCAGTAATCGTCATAATATATGTCCGCTCTACGTGAACTGATTTCTTTTTAATTAAATTATGACGTGGACCTGCAACTGTAAGGGGATTTTATCAGTTGATGTGATTAGGTGTATTCTATCTGAATTCATATTTTCCTTGGCTGATTGCCTAAGACTTTTTAAGAGGATAAACCAAAAAGGTTAATATCTCATCTGCAAGATAGAACTCGTGATGCTTTTGTGTAGATGTATTTATCAATCTATAGGCTCCCCTTCTGCTTCCATATATATATATATATATATATATATATACTATTTATTCAATTTTAGACAACAACCTTTCATTATTACTTTGTTAAATTTATAGAACAAATAATATTCTATTCAAATAACATAAATTACATATGAACAGCCGTTAAAGGAAAATATTTAAATGTAGAATTTCTTTTACTGACAGATATTAAACAAATTAGTTACAGTTGCTTGTCCCTAGTGGTCAGAAGAAAATCTTATGAAAACGATCGTTTAGAGTCCTTTCGAACACCATTGAGGGCAGAAGATGATATAGAATACTATTTAGTTATGAATTCTTAATATAATAAAATAAAATAATTTAACCGTCTTCGTCTTTTATAAATTTCATAAAAGCACAATATTTTCAGTGTCTTTTTCTTTTGATTTTATGTTAATGATTTCTTTTTATGGTCTGCTGTTCTTCTTTGTAACTAGCATGGCACTTTCAAAAAAAGAACTCAGACAATATAATAAAGTCAAGCTGAATTTAGGAACACGAAAATCGGTGCTGACAATTTAATTTCTATTTCATATCGCAAGATCCAGTCGACGTGACTCTGATCAGAAGGTGAAGATCCCTGTTTGAAGAATGACAAATGAAAATAGAATAATCTATTAAGAATATGAGAAAAATAGATTCAAGAATCTCGATAGTTGCTTTCAAAACAAACCTGTACGATGTTTGCATCAGAAACGCTCATCTAAGTTGCAGGTGGATTATATATGGTGTATCGATGAAATCGAGCCAACACGAACGATGGTGTGCACAAAAAAATAGAAAATAAAAACATGTATTCTACAAAATTATAAACAAATGAATGTATAATAATGTTTACCGATCTGTCCCAATGAAGAACAAACAAAATTTTTACCTTGCATATATACACGAAAAAAAGTGCACTACTTACAGAAGGTTTGTGCTGAGTTTGAAGAGCATGCACAAACACTTATAAGGAAGAAAAATTCCAAATACAGCGTAGAAACGAAAGAAAGTCAGTCATCAATTATTCACTCTGATATGCGTGGTACATGTGCTGGAAAAAGATAATTTTATTTTCTTTTGAGAGAAAATTTGACGCTATCGATGCAAGAAGAGTGTAAATTGAATAAAAGAATATGAGTATTTAAGTCAATGCCACTCTTTATTGCACCAAAGGCGTTGCTGTCTGTAATTAAAGATTTGAGTTGAGCATCCGCTGCCAGGGATGCACTTATTCCTGTTTTTTGACACTAAAGATCGATCATTTGCGGTATTTAGAACAGTCGATTCCTACCGACTCTTCGAGTCAAACCGATTCTATTTTGATTTCTCTATTAAATGCTATTGTCAACTTTGATGTAAAAAGAATAAAAGATGCACGAAGTAACCGAAAATGACTAAAATTCAAGAAACTTTGTTCAATTCCGGTCGATTCTGGTACCATTCAGTCGTTTTTCGCCACAATTGCCAATGGCATCAAATAGAGCGATCAAAATAGAATCTGTTTAACTCGAAGAGTCGGTCAGAATTGACTGTTCTAAATACCGCTAATGATCGATCTTTCGTGTCAAAAAACAGGAATTGGTGCATCCCTATCCGCTGCTTCAATCCGAACTTCCTCGAAATTTTCCATCGTACCAATGTAGGAGTATAGAGCATGGTTCTATTCAACATCACACCAAAAAACTTGAAAGCCCTTGGATTTTGATCCTTACTCGCATCGTAGTTACTAAATCGATACTATTCAAATTAGACGATCTTCTTGGAATAAAATGAAGTTTTTCGATGAGGTACGGATGTACGCTATGAGTAGATCATAACTTGCACACTTACTACTGCTTTTGTCAAGAAACTTCGAACTATAGCAAAAATATAGGCATAGGATAAGTACGACTTTGTCTCTAATGATAGGTTTCTTGTTATTCTTCACGAATACTAATCGATGTCATATAAAAAATTCGGTAAATTGTTTTACATCTAATATGAACAGAGACAAATGTTCAGCTCATTACAAAGTCAATCTGACCCGTGTGACATGATCGATTAATTGAAGAATCAAAATTTTTAGTATGAGGAAATGTAATCTCAAACAGATATCATCGTTGAGTATTATGCCCATTCTCTCCTACTTATATAATGAAAATCAAGTTTTCAACTTTCTACGATTCGAAACATTAGAAATTGTGGAAAGATGTTCTTATCAGTATTCATTCACTAGTACCGATCGATTATAAGTAAAAATTTTGCTATGTTTACGATAGATCAATCATTTTTGGAGAAGCACATAACCGGCATTCCTGCCCTCCGTCATGATTGGAACTTGCACTGCTATGATCATTAGTGAGCATTGGATGAAGTACATTCTGAAATAGAACTTAAAGAACTGTGTTTCTTCGAAAAAAGATGCTATAGTTCGACGAAATAAATTTTGAAAAGACAATTCATTTACAAACTCTACAATATTTTATTCAACATGAGGTTTTCTTCATTTCATAAAATAAGGCCTAGAAATCGTTCAAAGGTCTTATTTTGTATTTATATTGACTGCGAGTTTTAAGTGGTGCTTGTTATCAGAAATATTGTCATTTCCTCTTTTACTGTTTTTTTGAAAGAAAAATAGTGTCGTTATGTGCTTTATGTACATGAAAAGCATGAGCACTAATTAACAAAAATTTTTCAGATTCAATCACACGCTAACAAAATGTGTGCCCGATATTTTCGTTGCTGATAATCGCCTCCCGTGGCTTATCACAAACACATGTCATGATATGAATGAGTTGTACTTTGAATAAATTATAGACATACTACTAACTATTCATTTATTGTATTCTTTTGATGTATTTAGCTGACTTCATCAAAATGCTGAACATGTGCACGCTGCTGTTTGTGTTCCATTTTTGATTATCGCCGGAATTTTTCCGATCTAAATCATCGTAGCAGATCGATTGTCACTCTAGATGATGCCCCTAGTCGAACATGTTAGAAGCAAGATCTTGATCAAGATACATAGTATAGAAAAGTGGACTGATGTTAGATAGAGATCCATCAGATCTTGCGCATACACACTAAGATAAAATGTGTTGTACGCATCACGATTTACAAACCAATGTATGACGCTTTTTGAAAGCGTGATTTGAATCTATCATGCAGCGCATATTTTACTTTTTCAATTAATTTTTTATTTTAATAACTTGTGTCTCGAATAAATCAATCAAGTCAGATATTGGAATCTGACTGGCTTTGAGTTGTTACAATCTTTGTTAGCTCACTTCAGCGTGTTTTTCTCTCAACCATCGATCGAGATCAGTATGTTCTCGAATAATCACTTAGTACATGGTCGATCATGTTGTTTATATACAACTGTGTATGCATAAAAAACAGTGAATGACTGGTGTGCATGTCAATACACAAATGATGTCGATAATCGGAAAATATATCTTTTCCATGGTCTTGCCAAGATTTAAGGTACAGATTTGTCTAATACAGCCAAGTTATGTACATATAAATTATTTTTTCAATCTCTTGATAGGATCTTGCTTACAAGATGTTCGACTAGGATAATCTCTTCACTAAACACGATCAAATGCGATTGCAAGTTCATCGTTTTTGAATCGGCTGCATCATCACGATTTCCGCGATATGAAAATGAGTGCGTCTTTGTCATATATCTTCACTGATAGTAGGTCGAAGGTATACTTTTACATTATAGTAGATATTGTGCGAAGAAAGTACAAACTAACGATGCTGACTGGCATGCACGCCAGCGTTGATAGAAGATTCTTGTAATGAAAATAAAGGAACGATCGTTTCGTTACAGTTGTAGTATTTATTTTATTATGAGGTTATGAGAAACTGAAGGATTAGCGCTACCACTATCCTCGGTGTACGATGTTCACTACACTATTTCAAGACTCCAGCTGTGCGTGTTTCACACAGAACACCAGTTTATAGAGGAGAGAAGAAAGAAAAGGTTGCGTAAAATTCAGAATGAGCAGGGAGTAACTATCGGACATGTGTTCAGAACATCTATCCACATAGTGACTGATTGTTCTAACATCTATTGATGGATAGAATACGCACATAGGTCATGGCCTTATTATCGACACAATGCAGTCACAAGTAAATCATTGCTTCATATGCATTTCCTTTATTTTTATAATTTCACCAATATCTCACAAAATAATTATGAAATTGGTATATGACAGTTTGAAAAAAAGCAGCGGATCACCTATAGATGCTTCAATTCATTGAAAAATTCAATTATACCACTCGTTAATGAACTAAGTCAAATAGGGAACATTTCCTTTTCCATCACAGCGCAATAAATACAAATATGTCATCCGACTCATTGACTCTAAACGGCAAAAGTCAGGACGAAACTGACTTGATTGGCATTTTAGTAGAAAGTAAACCAATGAAGAACTACTTTAAATCATAGGGAGAAATAGTTGTTTTGTTGGACACCAATCTAACTATGGGATCAATTGTGATCAGACTAAGTGTGTAAGTATCAACGCTATATTTTCCTAATACTATGATCATAATAATCTTTCTCATATTCATCAGATGGCGTGACTACTAGACATGAGTGGCATCAATAGTTTTTGGTCTCGGTCCCAATGGGACTGGAACCATGTTGCACATATCTAGCGACTCCACAAAGCAAAGATAATTGTTGAGTGGCTACTCGAACATCGAACGTAAGCCTTAAAATTTTTATGGAAGCTTTTGGATCATTTCTTCTACCTTAAGCATTTTCAGAGAGTGATAGTTTTTCTTTGAATTCCAGTTATATAAAACTAGGAACGACCATTTGATCAATCTTCAACATCTGAATATTACAAAACTATGCCTGACATAAACTTCGTCAAAGTTTAAATATATTCATACTGTCAAAGCTATAAACTTTCTATTTTCGATTCTCATACTTGAGTCTTAAATGGGTATATAGCACATCTGAAAATATTCTTTGTGAAAATGAAAACTGAAATACAGTTCTCCACTCACACTTTCGTAACATAGTCCTTACATTATTTCGAAAACAGTATAGAAATAGTCTTCTTTGTAAATTCATCTAGTTTAATTTGTCACTCATGTCATCTGATGATTCTCACTTTTGACGGGACATGCTAAAATTATGGTGGCTTACACATCAAACTCATATCACAAATGAAAATATAAGTTACTTTAGAATCAAACATTTCTTTTTTTCAGTTTCATTATTTCATGTAAAACATGTAAGCATAGTTTTATATGGAAACATTGTCTCAATTTATTCTCTCTATCCAAGTAAAATAAGATGAATTAATTAATTATCTATTGAATAAAACAGGTCTTTGCATCTTTTTTTCCTTAATGCATTTTTTCAATTTGTTAATTTCGATTCGTTTTAATTTTTTCCTCAGGCATACTTATAATATTTTGACCAAAGCGTATTATTTTTCGTTTGTCGTTTTTTTAATTTAGTAAAAAATAGATGAGTCGCTAATGTTGAGATCACTACATTGTTAGTTCCTTCATAACATTTTTTCTCTGTGGGTTTCAAGCGTATGCAAATACGATTCATCTTCTAGAAAAACAAAATAAGCTCAAACATATTATTTATTTTATTAAGAAAATTAGAGAAATCCCTTCTTCAATAAATACGAGTATCAGAGTTTTTCAATGACAGTATTTCAGACAGACATTTGATACGGGATAGTTTATCAATAGTGTGACCAGTGGAAAGCAGATCTGGAACGTATCCTATTAAATTACTAGGACTTGAGTAATTTGACTAANAGCAGCCGATGGCAAACGCAATACGATCGCTTTTAGGTTTACTTTTCAAACCGAATGATGGAATTAAATAGATAACATTATCCATGTCATTGAGCATTGCCTCGGTTTTACTGATTGTTCTAAAAATCGTCGAATAAAATCTCATTATTGTGTTGTATTTCTATAACGAGAACTCATGAAAATTATGGATTTATGTTGAACATTTTTCACCTCCTATCAAAAAAATACGACTGAAACACCGAAATTTGTTCACAAACTGTATAATCAGTGTTAAAATCTGTGTAAATACATTGGTAATAAAATATGCAGTGGTGATTAACACAGTGTTTGCGTTCTGATGTAAGAGGAATTGTATGAAAATCTACTTGATGACATCCTTGAAAACTTATTGAATAAATTGTTTATTTTTCTTCTGCCAAATAAGTCTTATTGGTGATGAATCCCCTATGAATATAAGAAACTCTTACCACAAATGTTTTTACAGTTTAATTTTCAGTGACAAGATTTTATTACAATAAACGAATTAGCTATTGAAACCCGTCGCAACTAATATTTATGGAGTCACCATATCAGGATAACTCGATAGCATTTTACTATTCCTCTGAAAACAATCGAATCACACCACACGAATCAGATTATAATAGTTCTTCTCAATTAAATAATTGTAAGATTTGGAATTTAGTGTTAAGCAATTAAATTTCTTTCTTTCTTTCATAGGTTTTCAAAGTTCAACATCCTTACAACAAAAAAAATTGTAAATATTCAACAATCACACAGCTATTCATCACATCACACACCCAATAATCCGAACGAGCTTAATCAATCAAGCAAATTCAAAAAGTAAGTATATATGTGAAATTGGTATTTCTTTTTATAAAAATATAAAAGCTGATTATTATCCAGAAAGTCTGAATCCTAGTAATGATCCTGAATCAAACAATATAGTAGCTAGGAAATATAAAATTTTATTAACTGAATCTATGTACTGATTCCATTTTTAAGACTCCATGTTGTTACCAACGAATGAGTTGCCGGCTGACATGTTTGGCATGTAGTATTCTGATTGGAACAACGATTTTTATCGGTACCGTAGCGATGAGTGGTCTGAGTGTTTCAGATTTTTTATATTGATAGTACATGCATAAACTCCTTTTTTATTCAAGTGCGACTAGATTCATTTAATTTAGATGCCAATTTGGATATCTTCTAGAAAATCTTAGATATGGCACTATCTGAAGTATTGCTTAGAGCAATAGTTGTAACATTATGTGTATTCATTTGTTGCTGTAAAAATCGTGGAACTGAAAACAGTAACAATAAAAGAGGTCTAGCCAATTCAGAACATCAACGAAAAGATAATGTTGAACAAAAAACAATTGTATTCTACTATGTAACTTATCTTCATTACGTTATGAAAAAAATCGGATCATATCATGTTCATCCTCAATTCAAGATGAGCAGATAAAGGCTGACAGAATGACAGCTCCTTTAAGATCAAAAGAACTTCATAAAACAGGTTCGACAGTTATGACAGTAACTTGGCAGTTATCCTCTTAATTATTTAAAACACTAAAGACTGCTAATCATGTAATGCAAACAGTAGCCGATGGAATCAATCATGAATAGTCACACGAAAATCTAATGTGATTCATGTGACATCAAACATAGTTAATCCGTTAGCAGTAAAACATCAAGATTATGATAAAGAGCAACATTCAAATCAATCTGAACAGCTAGAAACACAACATGATCATGCTGAAAAATTTATTGAAAGACCGAAAGGACAAAGAGTAAAAAACAATCAAGATGTTGCTACGTTCATGAAATTTGAAGTACAACAATTTGCTAACGGTGGAAAAGGCACAAATTTATTAGTATTTCTTTTACACATCTCAATATTATTGAAAATTCAAATACTGCTCAAAATGATACTAAAAACTGATCATATTTATATAAAAGAAATGTTCGTTTCTTGTAAAATTTTTGATGAAAATGATCGAAATTGTGCACTTAATAAAGATGTTCATAAATAATGTCTTTGTATTAATCATCAAACACGAAATAGGCGGAGAAATGCTGCAAATAAAAATTCATATGTACAATATACTTTCAAGTTTTGAGAAAGTCAAACATTTTACTTGAAAAGGAAAGGAAGAAATTCATACAAAACTCAACTATTACTTAACATTGGATTTTTTACTGCATGACATATCACACATAATTTCGTACGATGATATCTATCAGGTTTGTTACTGTTCTCGTGCAGAAAATAAACAGGCCAGGTTTATGTGTAGCTAGGGTTTATTGAATTATACCCTTTTTATTCATATTGTATGCACAGTCAACAGTGTTTGTTTTTGTTGCAGTCGTCATGTAAATCGTGCCTATTTCTCTTCTTGAAAGATAGCCTTTCGAATCAATTTCACGCAAGAAGCTCTACAAGTATTATATCGCTTATAGGTAGAAACGTTTTTCAATTCATCAAGTCTGTTGAATATGTAAGAATACTTTTGATTCTTTGGCCATTAGTACCTAAAATCTCAAAAGTTGCGATCCTACTTTTATTCTGACATCGACAACTACCAGTTGCTTTCTCATTTTTTACTTGAACTTTGACAAATGAAACTATCAATAGTGTTCGATACTAAATATCATAGAAAAATGCTGAGAATCTAATGTAAAATCTATTTGATAATGTTTTAAATATATTAAATCAGATCCAAACACTTCAATATTTTGTGTCGAAATTTCAATGCTCCAATTTTCTATACACAATGGGTTTTTTCATCCTGTGTTAGCATAGTTCAAAAAGCGATCAGTAAATTATTGCCAATATCTACATTAAGTGCACTCGGACTGTGAATAAATTAATGTTGATCAGAAAAATTGGGAATTACATTTTCCACTTCCCATTTTATGTCTGAAAGAAAGTCGCAATGAAGAAGAATATTCTAATAATAAATTAGTCAAGGTTGAACGTCACAGTTGAGTCCATGAATAGAACACAACTAAAGAGAAGTACGAAGATTCTAATGAATAGTGGTTTTCTCGTACATGTTTTTGAGATATATTTATTTTAACTATGAACTCCTGTTGAGTATTTCTGACATAAGAAATCTGAATGAAAAGGTAAGGAAAAAGCAAGAACTGCTTCAAACAATTTATCAGTAATCAATTAATAAATAGTTGTGATAAGCCAAATGCTTTCCTTTGAATCTTGCAAAACTTCATTGGATTATCTTTCTCTTCTATATTATTTTATTCATTTTTTATCTGGTGGGTTAGCACATAAGATTAATGGAGTATATTTTATTGGATAACCTTCTGTATGCACTTGCTTTATATCTCTGAATAGCCGATGAAAAAGAACCGGTACATAAGTATTTCAGAAATACTTAAAGGACAAAAAACGAATTTTACATATATTATATTCAACCAAAAGCACTATGTAAATAAGTAAGTAAACACCCGACAGTATTGTCGTTATCTCCATTCAAGCAGATAAATCTCAAAAATCGTTTGTGTCGTTTATGCGTGCAACACGAAGAGCGTATAGTAGTTACTTTGACTGAGTATGCGCTTCGAGCTCACATTTCTGAATCACATGTGATTGCGCGTTTTTTTTCTTTGTGCGCACACACATAAAAGGGAGTGACTGAAAATTTCAAGGAATAGACATCATTTCTAGCTTACAATCAAGCTTGTGTATTAAAAAAAATGTCCCATTACGAAACTGACAAAGTTGATGCAATTACTCGACATGCCTATGAACGTTTTCTGCAATTTGAAAGATTAATGAAAACATATCCCGTAAGTTCAGCAGCTGACAAAAAGAAATTCAATCCAACTCCACTAGGTCTATGCGCATTTGCCTTGACAACATTTGTTTTGTCAATGTGTAATGCAGGAGCCACTGTTCCTGTTACGTATGGACCCGGTGTTGCCATGGGTTGTGCTCTATTTTATGGTGGTATGATCCAATTCATAGCTGGTCTACTCGAGTATAAGATTGGCAATGACATCGGTGCACTCGCTTTTTGTTCCTACGGTGGGTTTTGGATGGGATTAGCTGCGCTCAATATTAATGCCTTTAACTTTCTGAACACGACAGATACGATAGCACTAAACAATGCTTTGGGAGTGCTGTTTCTTGCATGGGCAATATTTTCTGCAGCCTTGACGATTTCAGCTCTTCGAACTCATCTTGTTCTAGTTGTGCTCTTATTTTTTGTTATGGTTACTTTTATATTATTATCGGCCAGTAAATTCATGAATGGTCACATTAATTTACAACGTGCTGGTGGTGCTACTGGCATTTTGGCAGCAAGTATTGCATGGTACGCTGCATTCGCCAGTCTTCTGAAACGGGGTGAAAACTCTTATTTCAATTTGCCCGTATTCAGTCTGGCACGGAAGCCAACACCGGCATTTGAATCAAAGTTTATGAGTACCACACCACTATGAAAACTGTTTGGAAAATGACTACTACATCTCATAAAGTATTGTACGAAATTCAAGCTTTGTAATATCATTGATCCTACTCCTTTTTTATTCCTCTACAGTTTGAATATATAGAACCTTTCGAAGTAAGTACTCTTGCAGCAAAATGTGAGTGTGTGTTTGCATGCATGTATGAAAGAAGACGTGCAGAAAGAGGGCGTGCAGCTTTGGTATGTGGATGATAATATTGGCGGGTGGTGTTATGTGTAGAGGTGTGGACCTCGTTTTGACAGTACACTAAAATAGAGGAACATTATCGAACCTTGAAGGTTTTGTGAAATATTACTGAACCTTTTTAGGTACAGCAAAGACCTTACTTTACCTTCCAAATAGTCTGAAGTCAACTAAATTTCATGAAAACTATAAAAGGTTTACCGTTGAAAAAGATATTGTGTTAAACTAAATACAATACTGAAAAAGACCATTGGTAGCATACCAAATGAAAAGTGGCTGGGGGCTTGCTTTGAGTTCCTTGTAAGTTTCATAATGATTGTAAACCCTAAAATTTGTTGTGAGTGTGAAGTGCGCGTATGTTTTATTGACTGATACGACCCTAATCATTCTAATATACGTTCAAGTGAACTTCTTCCATAAAAGTGAATAAAAGTCTTCTAGCAAATACTTTCTTAATACTTTATTCTTCTGCAGCTATGCTGAGTCAAAAACTCACATATCTTTTGAATACAGTCATTGATCTTTTTGATAAGAAGATGATCGTTTCTCCACAAACGCTTGCTTTTGTCATATATTGCATAGAAAATAAATGCAGAATTTTTGCTTCTTACCATTTTATAGTGATGAACTGTATCCGCTCTCATAAGCTATTCAAGATTAGTAATCAATTCGTTTATGTAATTATCCTAGATTCAACTACTACACTGATTGATCGTTAGTCAATAGACATAACATATCCATTTCAAAAGCACAATATTACAAATTTTATGGAAAAAATTCAGACACACAGTATCGAAGCAACCCATAAAAGGTCAGTGGGGGGTTTGGCGAGTGCTCGACCTGACGGAAAACGGCACTCCGAGGACTCGATCTGAAGCTTCGATGCCCATTGACTGGCTTAAATCGACGCATCAAAGTGCCCATCGGATGGCAGACTGGGATGACTTTTTAAAGTAGTATGGTTCTAATTTTAAAGATATTGTTATAACTCTGATATATTTTTGAAGAAGATTCTGAGTGAATGTTTAAGCTACCGTTTTCTAAGTTCGTCCCTCCACCCCATCCGTCGTTGCCATAAAATATTTGAGTAGTTACGTAAAACAGGCATATACACTTTTTTAAGTTCAGCAATGAGAGAAAAAGTATTGCACACAGCATGAGAGAAAAGACTACTACTGTTTCATATCTCATTAACGCTGACTTTTGAAATCCAATATCTTCAATATCCGAAATTCAATAAAAGACAACTCTGTCCGTATATATTAAACGTCGGTGAACTGATTTCTCTTCTCACCTTGAAAATGTTTTACTTTAACAGCATCTAGATTGAATGTGATTGCTCATAGTGTTAGTATTTTCCAACTTAAAAGTTAGTCTATACATAGTTTACTTTTGCAGGTTTTTTGCAAAATAAAATTGTGCCATTTCGATAGTCTCTCTTTCTGATATTGTGCGATCACATTCAATCTAGCTCCTTTTAAAATAAAAAATTTTCGTTGCATTTAAAATTCGCTCATTCACGTATTTCTTCTAATCCTATTTCATTAGAGCACCATTTATACGTTTCTATGCAGCGTTGTGTTTTGTTCATCCAAGTACAATCATGACAAGAAATTTAACATTACGATTGATACAAATTTGACTACTGACTGCTTGAAAATTTCTATATTATTCATGAAAATCCATCAATGATAATCGGGTCATGTTTTGTCTTAAAATGTAGGACATTGAATATGTGTGAAAAGAACGATGCATATAAAAAATGATGACTTCAATCTTCCATGCATTGTCACAGGTGATAGTTATCTTGTGTTTAATACTACAAAGAATATGTGATAATATTGATATGTTTACCAATAATGTCTTTTTGGTTATTTTTTTATCAATGTTTATATTCCGTTCCATTAACTCTACATATCATTTTTTTCGCTGTAGTCTACAACAACACAAAGAGAAAGTTCGTTGATTTCGACTATAATGATGGGAAATAAAAAAAGAAATGCACGATGTCTTTTATGCATATAATTGAAAATTCCATGCACAATCCAAACTATCAGCATAAAATACATCGAAATCTACAATCTTCACAAGATAAAGTTTTTTTTTCATTGAATTTTTCGACGCATGCTTGGTTTATTTATTTTTTAAACTCTTGTAAGGCAACAAATCATTCAAGTGTGGTAACTGTAGTCGAAACCTAGTGGACAAACACAATGAAATAAAGAAAGACAAGTTGCGGCACGAATACTCGTTGCAAAAATATACTATTTGAAAGCGATAGTAATTTATGGCTATAATCGAGTTCATTCATCTCTTTTGATCACACGCGGCGTTCTAATTCATTGCATGTTAGACAATCTCGATGAATTCATCCTTTTATGTTCATTTCGTAATATATGATACGAAAAACTCTATATATACGGATAGATATCAATGATGTCAGTTTTTGACTTTGATTACAGTGTTAGCTTTGTTTTGCTCTCAAGACATCGTTTAGTTCAAGAAATAATTATTTCCTTCATTTTACTTGTTGTTTCTAGAATATTCATAATGTGATGATAATATATAATAATCGATGAATATCACACAAAGAAACCTCGTTATAGTATGCAACCTGTTCAAAAGATTTAAATAAGTTTCTTAGTTTTTCTATACAATATTGTACGAAATTTAATGAAAAAATTGATGCCTGTTTAAAAATCGGATTGAAGACTTTCAAAACGTTTTTTCTTCTTTCTAAAAATCCTTAACCAAAATTAAACTTCAGATAAATTGAATCGAAGATCGTAGAAAGCACTTAGTGTAATTTGATGAACTCTAAACATCTTAAATATTAACAAGTTAGATATTCATAAAAGAAATCAAATTATGGAAATAATCGAAATTTAGAATTTAAATGAGTCGCAGTATTTATGGAACTAAAATTCCTGCCCAGGGGAGTCATTCTGACTATACGATCTGAATGGGATCACGTCGGAACCCAATCAGTTTGTATATGTTTTTCACAAAACCAACGAAATCCTATTGGAATTCGAGAGTGAGAATGTCTTTCGGATCCTAGTGTTGGACTTTATCAGATACTACTGTAGGAATTTGAAGGAATCAAACGAGAGTGTTTAACCCCCGTCTAGTAATGCCACCAAGTACTAATTAGCAACTAGTTAAGAAAATAGGTTTCATCCGCCAGACCCACTTGAGGATCATTCTACTGCAATTCGATCGAATAGCACCGATTGATCAATTACTATACGATTAAATGTAACGAGATTCCTAACATGCACTGTATTACATAAAAAAGTACTGTTACGTGCTTTCAAAAGTATCGAAAGTACTAACATAAACTTTGGTATAGATACAAAATATCTTAAACTATTTTTGAAAGTAGATATAATCTGAAAAAGTAGATTTGCAACTGAAAAATCGGGAGAAAAGTTAATTTATTTTACTTCATTAAAATGGAAGTACTTAATAATGTTACTTTTAATTTTTTTCATTGGTCCAGATAACACTTGAAATTTTTCGATTATTAACTTCATCTAGTTGTATCAGTGCTCCTGCTTTAATTCACTACATCAATGAGCTCATTCTGATTTCGGAGAAGAATATCTCTTACTATCTTCTTCTAAAAATGTAGCACCATTTGAAAAAGAAAAGTAAGCTTCCTTCAACTCTCCCAGAAAAGTTTCTTTCTTTCCTATTCGAAACGAAAGGTACTTTGATAAGAATTCTCGAAGAAATTGATTGGAATTCTCACATTTTGTGTAGAGAAAAACTAAAAAAAATATCTTCCTTGTCAGCTCCCAGAGACGTTTTCTGTACTATTTTCGATTAAATAAAACTTTAAAAGGAGGAAGAAATGCTTCTCTATTAATGTTTAAGTTTCGTTTGGAAACAGATAGAGATGTTCTCTGTGTGTCTAACAAAATATGTCTCATTGGCAGTACTTTCTATTGCGGACAGAAAC
>OENT01000615.1:57828-92277 GCA_900239685.1 Rotaria macrura
GGGGGGGGGGGGGGGGGGGGGGGGGGGGGGGGGGGGGGGGGTGCATCAACGAGGGAATGCCCATAAGCAACTCGACGGACTTACGGGGTCTCGTTTTTGATGATAATCAAATAGTGATCCCCGTTTACTCCATAAATCATCGTATCATTCAATGTAGGATAAGTGATACAACATAGACCAATAGTTGTTTGTGATCATGGCTAAGGAAATTGAATGGGCCTAGTGATGTGTTGACAGACAAAGGGATGAATAGTCTAGTTATTTGCGGCTTTACATATCAACGAGTTACTCTATGATCTCGTCCTAGTGACAAAAGTCACGGAGAAAATCTATTCAACAGCATCAGCTGTTTCAGATTAGCTCTGGGTGATGAGAGATATATCTCTACATCTCTGACGAAAAGAACCGTAAGATAAAACGATATCGAATTGGAAACAAGAATGAAATCATCATAAACGCAGTGATGATGGTAACGGTACTGGTCTAAATAAACACAAAGAGCTGAGTTTCGTCTTTGTCGATCGACAAAAGACCGCGTAAGTGTCCAGTAATAGCATTTATCACGTTGTTGAGTGAAATAAAGATTTAAAAGAAGGACTCGTCGTCGCTGGAAATCAAGAAAATGAGTCTTTTGCGATGCAATTGTGATATCTTCATGGATTGCTCCTAGATAACTTTGGTGAAGTCTATGTGGGAGGCTCACTCAATCATCGAGTGATGCACTGTGATCTAACAAAGCATAGCATGAGGCTATTATTGTGAGCGAAAGTGGTACGGAATACAATAAGCAAATAATTTCAACTACATCAAGGATTTGTCCTTTGATCATGATGGTGTTGTCTCTATGTTGTCGGTAATGGCTATTATTGCGTTCAACGACTTTCTATCGAATAGTCTAAAAAGATAAAGAAGAAGTAACGCTTTTGTTTCTTCTTCCTCCCCATGTGAAAAAAAGATGTAAAAAATCAGTTTTAATAATCAAAAAATCGATTTTTTTTATTATTTATTTTTACATGGATCTTCTTTAATAAACTATGTCGACCCTTTTCGGTCAGATGTTGCCATTTGGCAACATTTAGCCAATATTTCTGGAATATCTTGCTTACAGTAAAGATGTAAAACTTTTTAACGATTCGATAGTTACTCCAAGACATTTTATGATACACTGACGATTTCTTATACGAAAAGGAACTTTCCGTTGAGACGATAGCCGAATCTATCTACAATATCCCATAGAAGGCACTCAACCGTAAAAACATTTTCTTGCAGATTGACTGATTGAATACTAGAAATCATTAGCTGTAAATTTTTCTGTTTAGATCTATTTCATATTGTATTAATAAAAAGGATTGCTCAGTAGATCCAAACAATAGAAATGATAGATGTTGCCATTTGGAAATAGCAGGTCGTAACGGGTCAAAAAATTGAAAATTTTGTTTTTCTATTTCAATAATTAAAATGCACCGTTGAATGTCGTTTCGTTTGCTCAAAACGTTTTTAGATGAGAATATGAGTCAAACATGTATAGAATGCTTTCCACAGCTTTTTTCAAATTTAAATCTAGCTTTTTCTGGCAAAATTCAAGTTGTTTAGTTGTCGGAGTGTAATAAACGAACAAGAATGGGTGCGTTGCTGGTTTAATGCAGACACTTGTGTAGATCTTTCATTTATCTACACGCACATTCGTATTCAAACTAATTATTGTTTTCTATGTTCTTTTTGGAGAACTTTAGGTGTCGTACACTGGAGTTTTTTAACTAAAAACGTAATTTTATTTTTGAAAAAACTGCATGGAGCCACCCTAACTATGTTTTGAGTAATTTTTTTCATGTTTAGGTGTTTTAAATACACAAAGAGGTACTGAATAATGCATTTTTATAATCGAAATCGAAAAACAATTGTCAACTGATTTGACCCGTTACGGCTGGGTGTTGTCAAATGACAACATGTAGCCATCGGATACAAAAAAAAATAATATTCTAAAAAATATCTTTTGGGTATCCCTATCGTATAGCAACAAAAAATATGCAACTCAATACTTTCTTGCTGTCTGCCTTCTGAGACCCTGCTGGAAACGGTTAAATGAGAACAAAAGAAAATGGTTATTTCGTTCGTGTGCGCAACCAGAAATTTCAACTTCAGCGTTCATTTTTAACAGATTATTATAGATAAGGTAATACTGCTGTACGAAAGACTAGAGGTATTGACTTAGCATGAGTGTTAAGAAAATATTAATAGATTGGTATTGAGATTGAGAAAATAACGTAAGATTTTTTTTGTTAAGATTGAAGCATAAACTTGATACCTTGGCATTTAGTATTGATTTTTTATTAACCTAATAGTAACATTTAAACTAGCGGCCTAACCTGAAATTTAAGGGTGATGGGGCTCAGGCCCTAGACTCAAGATGGTGAAAAGGGAGATAAAATTGTGTTCATGTTCTAGGGGTTAAATTTGACGAGAGCTGAACCATACCCGACTAAATCATTTACGAAAAAAAGACAAGCAGAAATACTTTACTGGTAGAAATCATTGGCTCGAAATATGTATCCCTTTAAAAGCATTAACGAATTCGATCCATGCAAGAAGAAATATATACGATAGGTTCGCCCTACTTTGGTCAAAAGTAAAAATGTCGAAAGGTAAAGATTTCGAACGCAAAACTATCAAAAATGAAAATTATACAGATGTCGAAGGATACAAACGTTGAAAATCATTGTGTGGGAAGCGATGAAGTTTCTCACCGTTACCCTCATTGTTTCATCCGAACTTTGATACCTCTGTATTGTTTTCGACATTTTTACTTTCGACCAGTATAGGGTCGACCGCGAGACAAGGATAAATCAATAAAAACATGTTCGAATACAAGCAGACTTTAATAGGACTATTCCTTTAGTCTAACACGAAGTTCTGGAAGACATGGGCTTTACGTAGCCGACATATAGGCAGTTTCAGCAGAAATGATTTATATGATGCAAAGTGGGTGATGGACGTTTACATTTGTGCGTTGCTTCATTTCTTCGCGTAAAAATACTTCTCTAGAAAAAAGAACAATTTTTATTTGAGGCGTAGTACGAGTCGAAAATCAGTTCATGAAATTTATACAAAAGCGTATCTATTTTTTCCATTTCTCCTTGTTATTCATGACTTTATGTAGGATGAACTCTTTGTGCTTTTGTATGAGCTATTCCTCCACCATTTGGCTCAATGGTTCACTATACTCAAATGAGTGCCGTTTAATTTTTATTTAAAATTTCAGTAGTTTCGAAGTAAAAATTGCCTGGCTTAAAATCCCGGTGATGGGGTTCAGTCCCATGTGGCCCACTCCTGGTTACACCACTAATATGAACTTCTCGAAGCAGAAAAAAATTCTTCCTATATGATAATTAAATTCTGAAACGGAACGAAATCGTTCCGTTTTGAGAAGTTTATATGTTAGTTTTATGTTAATAAAAAACCACTGCTGTATGCCGAAGTATTAAGTCAAGTTTTTTATTTTAACACGAAATTATTGAATCACTTTTAGAAATCTAATAGTAAAAGTGTTAAAATTAAAATTTTTTAATCCGATAATCAGACTCAACCGACACCCCTAAGGAAGACGCTGGTCAAAATAAAGAATATATCGAATTTGAAGGAGGAGCACACCATCTGGCTATTGAATAAAGCAATGACACATTGACTCTAATGGTCGCTTTATCTGTCTCACACATGGATCTCAAGTTTTTCACACAAGCACTTACCCTGCACTATGTCTCAAAGGTTCTAGTGTGGATGTGGTTCCTTTGTTGCAAAAATCACTGGAATTTTTGCGATTTTCCAAAAAATCGACGTAACATTGGGATTTGTCGTATTTCAAAAAGCATTGATAAATCAGGGCAAAGAAATAGCTTTCAATATTCGATTTCCATTATCGATTATAAACTATTGATTCGTTTAGGAAATATCTCGACTTTTAAGAAACTGATAGTCAAATATAATTCCTGAGTAGTAATAAAAAAGCTTGTTAGCGCAGCTACTTTGTAGTAGAAATGTGGAACTCATGAATTCCGCAAAAAAGAGCACGTTATTCACTAGTAATTCATTTTTGTAATAAAGTATGCTATAATCTATACAACGACACTGTAAAAAACATCCGTAGAATAATGAACGAAAAAAATGTTTTTGAGAGGGTATTAAACAAAAAAAGGGTTTATGAAAGTGCAACGGGACACAAACCCTTTTTTTCCGTATATGAAGAAGATAATAAGCGTTTTTTACGTTTGTGATTTAGAAAAAGGGTTTATCAGATATTTCAAAAACGGAAACAAGGGTTTGCTTCCCGTTGCACTTTCATAAACCTTTATTTTTTACAGTGTAGGGATGCAACGGTGACGGTGAATCACCGGTTCACCGTTCAAATGGTAACCGCCTCTACCAGTAACCGTTACCACCGGTAACCGCTACGACCGGTAACTGATACACTTGTAACCGTTCCAATCGGTAACCTTTCCTACCGGTAACCTTTCCTACTGGGACCCGTTCCACCGGGACTCGTTCCTACCGGTAACCATTCCTACCGGGTCCCGTTCCACCGGTAACCAATCAAACCGGTTACCATTCCACCGATACGCGGTATGAATCTCAACTGAATTCGAACACTTTTCAAAAAATTTTTAATCGACTCGTATTGAAATACAACGACTGCTGTGTTAAGGACACAACATCCTGATAAAAATGGCAATAATTGCATTTTCACAGGAACGATATGAAAACACAATACATCAGCAATTCATCGTCTACATAAGTAACATCCGAGACTTCTTATTGAGGCTAAATTTTACTAATAAAACATACTCTTATTAACTTCCAATACGAACATGAGCTTATCGTACATCTGTAAAATGATTATCTCATTTCAATTTCTCTAGGAATAATCGTGCGAAATTCATAACGTCAAAAATAACTTAGCATGTTATAGTTATTGGTTTAAGATAATCGATCGGCATGAAAACAATCTTTTTCATTTCGTAATTTTTTCAAATAGAATTTTCAAAGTAGCGCTCTATTTTTCAGTGGTGCTGGGTTTCACAATTCGCTATGCCATCATTGTTTTAAATCTTAAGTTTTTTTCGCATTATTTTTTTCTTTCAATACGAATTTATCATCATCATTATCATCGAATGACTCACCAAACTCTGTCTGCTATACCTATGCTTTAAATCTACAGCATTGATCAACGATGTATTATAAATACGTCGATGAACGTGCACACAAAATCATACAGTTTTTGCAATTAAACGACAATACGAACATTTATATCAAAGCTTTTTGACTAGCTAATTTTTTACAAAATAAAGATTTCAAATAGTAAAAATAAAATTTTCTCTTTAAAACTTCCACTCACAATTTTCTTCGAAAATATATGTGAGTTCCACAAAATGCTTCTTGATATTTTACGAAGTCTACTGAATGAAGAATAAAATATTCTTAAGTAAAGTTACAATGTTTTCTTTTGCACCAATTTTCTTTTATTTCATACTTTACTTATTTGTGAGCTAAAGAAACGAAGAAATTTTACAACAGAGTAACGTAATGCAGGCACATGGTTTTTGTTATAGAAGTTGTAATTTATTTCACATTCAGATGAATATATGATAAAGATTTGCTTGTCATTCATGAAATGTTCGTTTAGAATGTATGGCATTGGTGTGGACTTGTATGAAAGATAGACACTCACCGATATTCTATTTTGAATTATTTTCATTAATTGTCACTTTCATATTGACTGAAGTTTACTTCAAGCAGTTTAGTGAATGATTATGAAGAAGGCCTAACCATCCTACATCCCTATAGATGGTAAAAAGTAAATTAAATGTTATTAAATAAGATATCGGCTTATTTTGATCACTAATCATTAGTACCTGACTTTATTTTCCTCTAATATATATATATATCAATATTCGTACGACTATTTTTCCTGGTTTAACACTGTTTTTGTAGAATCATTTTTTTTAATTGGTCCACTAAATTGTGCTAAATCACCGCGAACAACTGACAAAGGATTTATTTCATTATAACTTATAATTATCATCTTGAAGTACAATGTAAAACTAATTTTAGATACTCTACAAATAAGTTGATTCGAAAACGTCTAGAAAGAGTGCTCGATAAAGATGATTATAGACGATGATGTTTCTCCTAATACTTTTTTTGTATTAATACACGCAAATGTCAAGCATGAAATAGTTGATTACAGGTAAATTTGGAAGCCTATGCATATGAAGTTTATTCGTTGCTCTTTGTATAAAATTTAAAGCTATTAATCTTTATCTATCAATAAAACCAAGAGGATTATAATAAGAATATGGCTCGAGAACTTCAATATAGAATATACTACTTTTGTAATGCATCTACTCAAACACTATCTAATGTGCTATAAACCTTATCTTAGCAGAAATTAATAACATACTCCACGACAGTAAAAGGGAGATAAAGCGCAAGATCTAAATCATCAATCACACAAAGAATTCATCAGGAAGCAACATGGCAACAGCAATCACTAGCGTTGCATTGCATTGGGCTGACATATTGGTTTTAATTGGGTATTTCGCAATAGTTATGGGATTTGGTTTATGGGTAAGTTCATAAATGGATATAATGGGATTGCAAATGCTTTGATTAGTTGAATCAAATATTGATAGTCAATTCAAACTAACTATATTTATTGGATTTTATTATGCTCTATATCTGTATCAAAGAGCAATATTTTTTTCTAATAGATTATCTAATTCAATGATATGTATTCATTCTATATATTCAGTGTTGTATTATTCATTGATAAAATTCGCTAGAATGACTTTTCATCTCTCAGTTGCCGATCAACAACACGACCGATTCTCCCAAATATATGCTTTAAATGAGAAAAATTTCTACTACTTAACATTTCCCAAAAAGATTGTGTATTGCTATCTTTCAATCATACTCTACTTGAACGGCTATATATTTCGTAAAATTGTAACGAATATCATAGCATTGCTACCTTACAAATGAAATTCTCTCGCAATTCACCACGAATTCGTGTAATAGAACTGAATACTCATATCCTCTTATGCAATCACGTTATATTCAATATCAGCTTACGTTAATCTTATTATATTTCTTGAAACAACTAATTTTCTCATATCATTGCAAATAGTGGAAAGTGAAAGTCATCTCTGAATAAAGTAGCCACTCTAGTACCGCCATGAATGATAAAAAGTTGAATGAAATCATATTTTAATAAGGATCAACTCATTTATTCTACAATGATTGTGTTGCTTTAGCCTATGTTTTCTTGACATCTACTTTTCCTTATCTTATGTGTGAAATTTGATAGTCCTGTATATTCCCAATGTGAAAACCAGAACTTCAAACTCGTTCCATAAGAACTGAAATGACGTAGCTAAACACCTCCAGGCTCTTATAGATGTACCATTTTATGACATTGGCTATTGTAAGCAAAAATATGACTTATTGACTTCGTCCTGCACAACGGGATGACTTTTTTACCATATTTTTATTAATTTTTCTCAACAATACATTTCTCAAGAAGATCCCCCTTGTCAATAGAAAACATTATTTCAGTCCAACCTACAATGTTGCAAAATATGGACTTGTTCCAAATAACGAGTTAGAACTTAGGGGCGACATTAGGTGACTTAACTCGATAAAAATAGATAAAATGCTGAGAGTCAAACAGTGGCTTCTTCTCGTGCTCTTTTTTTCATATTTACGACAGCTTGATCCATAATAAGTTTACTTCCATCAGATAAGCTCGATGGAATACGTTCATTTGGTTCACGAGCAATCACAGCATTATTTAGAGACAAAGAAAGTGTACTCTTGCAATTTCGTGAACCACACCAGCATTCTACTACTGCTGTTTTCCGTTCACGTTTGAGAGTATGTTGAAAACCATCATAGTTTAACACCTTACCTGCCCGTTCTGTTGAAGTAAAGCTTAGCATATATCAATATGTGTACAACTAATAAATGTGGATAGGAAAAATATATCGATCATTCATTGTAGATATTTATTTATCACATGTATCTTTGTTATAGGCTACCGGGTTATACCAAAAGAAATGAATTCAATTCTCATTGTCACTAGTTGTGCACATAGACAATGCAAAGAATGAGCATTCGAATGTCAAATAGAGTGTCGGTGAATCCGGAGTCGATTAAGCGAAGAAAAACATTTTTGGTGAGGACGAATTCGGAATATATTTTCATAAGCTTTTCTACGATGGGGACAAATTCAGAATCGTTTGTTTGGGTCCGACTTTGGAGCAATTGAAAAGGGGGAGAATCAGGATCAATTCACTTTAGGTATTTATCTCTCATAAACATATTACAAATTAATCGTGAAAAAAAATTAATATTTTTCATGTACGTGATTGTGCCATAAATAACGCGATCATGCTTCAACTTACCACTGAAACCTGTAATACATCAGAAACTACCTATTATGCCACAAGACGCACCTGTTATCTTAGTCTTTCGTGATCATATTCAAGTTTGTATATGTCAGATCCTTTTAATCTTGACATTCAACAAATTAATGCTCTAAATGTACCAATTTTCTTTAGCAAAACATACTGATCCCCTTTAGTTATTCCATAAGATACGTTTAAAATCATACGCCACCAGAATAAAATATGCTTTCATATAATTTCAACTATATTCTAGATGTTGATAATTCATCATTCAAATGGCGAGTTGAGAACACTGGTATTTGAAGGGACGCGTTTCACGAACAAGTCGTTATGCGATTTGATATTTTAAAATATTTTGCTCCACAATTGAAGATTTTCTTTTTGGTCAGAGCCGAAAATAAAACTGACCACATTAATAAGAATATAAACTACTTACATTTGACTGTAAAGTAACACGGGGAAAATTCTAAAACGTTTCTCGTGTCTTCCACTTCAATCGATCATGTGCAAACATTTAAATTAATTCAGAAACAGAAAATATAATTTGATCCATTATATTGCTTTCTTTACTGATGGAATATCGTACGCACATTCTATTTCCATCCCTCTGATCCTAGATCGAACCAATTTTATTTTTCTTCTGCATAAAATAATTCTTTATAGTTATCTTTTAAAAGAATCAAAACTAAGCATAGATTTTTATCATTTTAAAGCAACGGGTTTTAAATAATGAACTTAACATATAATTAAAGCAAATAGTTTCTCCGACCTACGTGCATGCTACAAAAATCATTATATTTTAGTCGTCATGCAAAAATCGAGGCAGTGTTGGTATGTATTCAAATTGATTGACCATAGCTCTTATCTATTATTCATTGAATTTTTCAGGAGGCTATTTTTTAGCTGGTCGAAGCATGACGTTTCTACCAGTATGACGTGTCTGATTTTCATTGAAGAAATATAAATGACATGATTTTCACTCTAGGTTGGTGCATCTCTATTTGCTAGCAATATTGGTAGCGTACATTTTATTGGTCTTGCAGGTATTTATGAGTCATGATCTATCAAATATTCGGTAGACCTAATGGGATTTATTTACAATTCTTCTATAAGTGTCTTCAAATTGTTTTGTAGAGAAAGCCTGACACATTAGTAAAATTTGAGTGCGATAATGTATGATGTTGTTGACACTCCTGATGAGAGAGAAAATTTACATTATTGATTGCATGATAAACTTTATATAAGATACCTATAAATTCCGAAAAGAACCTATAGAGTTTATTCTTCTGATCAATATGCAAATTTTGGAAAAAATAATCAATATCATGATTGTCAATTCTTCGAAAACAAAAATGAGAAGTTTCTGAAGTTTGAATATTTTTCTATTTTTGTCCCTATTTTCTGTTTTTCAACATTCTGAAACTTTGTATATCGTAAGTTTTCTTACAGAAATCAAATATAAATATCAAAGACGTGTTTTACCACACCTAAAAATATGAGATACCGATGGTGAAAACATGATATCTAATGTACAACATTGATGGCGCCGGGCATCCTTCTTCAAGCTTTTCTGGTCAGTTAACAAACAATTCAGTATCCTATCAACCGAGAGATGTAGTCCGTACGCACAGTGATCTGACAGCTGCTTGCTCGAGCCTCTTTGGGTATTAACATTCTTATGCACATAGTTTTTCAAGATGGCAATTGCCACGTCAATATTCCCAAAAACAAAACTCGATGTCTTTTTTTCAAAATCATTCATTCACATATGAAAAGGCGTGGAAATAGGTGAACTCATGACACGAGCGTCTTACCGTTATAAGTAAATCAATAAAGATTACAACAAATGTGTTCACATTTACTTGACAGAATTTTTTATTATCTATCACAAATAAATTGAATATGAGTAAATCATTCGTATTTTTTTCCAGGTTGATTAGATTGTTCTTCCTTGGTAGTTAAAATGTCATACAAATACGATGGTGATCGATTTACGACAATAACTCATTAAAGTCACAATGAAATTCCTGAACTTTCTTTCAGTTGTGTTCGCATATAAATCGGATATCGACCAAGGAGACATGTTAGAGCATTAACAGAAACAATGGATGCTCCATTCAAATTGAATGATAAACTTCATCAGAAATACTAAAAATCGAAATGAACAGTGAATGTATTTAGTATAGTTACGGAAGCGATAAAAGGTCCAGCAGAAAAGTTATGAAAACATAGCCTAGAGATTCTGTGACGCAGATAAATTTTCTTACACTTAGACGTCGCTAATAGTAGAATTCTACAATGATATTTGCAGTATTTCTACTAGGAATGAATACTCATTTGATGTTCCTTTGCATTGTAGCGTTGGGTGAAGAGCGAATAGATTTAACTCTTTCACTAAACGATTAAAATTAACCAGACTGCTGCATTTTAAACTGGAAAAAAATGTGAAGTATCAATATGGCCAAATAGTAGACGCAAATAGGTGTGCAACAAATCTTTAATGGATTTTGGATTTGTTACCAAATCTCTGAGGTTTGGACTTGGATTTGGTTTTGGTTTCTGGACTTGGGGTATAGTAAGAACTGAGTTCCTAGCTGTGGATTTCGTCTATATTTGGATCACAGGATTGTTTATATTACTTTTTTCAGCTTAGATTTGGGATTCGGGATTGGTGATACGTTTGGAATTTGGGGTTTGGACTTGGACTTGGATTTGGGTTTGGGTCTTAGATTTGGATTTGGACTTGGGATTTGTTTCCGATCTAACATCAGTCAAATTTTGAAGTCGTGCTACATTGAAACCAAATCTCAATCCCAAATCCAAATCCCAAACACAAATCCTACCAAAACCCTACCCATAATGATACCGACAAAATCCCAAATCCAAATCTAAGATACAAATCCAAATCCAAATCCAAATCTATACCAAATCTAAACAATTTTATATCAGCCTCTAAGAATTAATACTCTTCTCTCCCTTCTAAGACTTTATATTAAAAATTCTCATCAGATTTGGACAATTTAAGACCAAGCCCAAACCCAAATCCAAATCTCAGTCAAGAACAAATCCAAATCTATTTGCACCAAATCCCAAGGCCTTGGATTTGTTGCACCCCTAGACGAACAGAGTCTCCGTATCCGAAATTTTTTCCGCACAACAGACTTCAAAATTCTGAGTCGTATTCGACACAGAATGACGAGTAATGGGCGGAATGGTGCAGTCTAGGAAATATGCACTATTTCCGCAAGAGATTTTAGTCTATATACAACTATTTACAGTATTTGTCATCCATAAGATGATGTAACAGGAGAAATAAAATTTAAAAAAGCGACTGTTCACCAACTGTTTGCTTATTGAAGTTTGATCGCTTGATTTCTAGTTAAGAGAGGATAGGAAAGATCAATAATATAACTCGATTTTGTAAAATTCTAACAGGTAGTGGAGCAAGTAATGGAATTGGTGTGGCTGGTTTCGAATTAAGTGTATGTAGAAATTCGAAGTAGGAATATTTAATTTCAATAAATAGCATTGTAATTTCAGGCTATTTATGTATTGATGATTCTTGGTTGGATATTTTTACCTGTTTATATCAAAGCTAACGTAAGCTTAACACACATATTTTATGTTGCATGTATATGTAATAGTGTTTTCTCAAAAGAAAATCTTCTATTCATTATGTTATTAGGTTTATACAATGCCAGAGTTTATACAAAAAAGATTTGGTGGCGATCGAATACGTTTTTATCTTACGATTCTTGCTTTGATACTTTCTATATTTACAAAAATATCAGTTGATCTTTATTCTGGCGCTATCTTTCTTAATCAAGCACTTGGTTGGAATATGTATGTATCTATTATTGCACTTGTTATTGTTGCCGCTGTATTTACGATCGGTGGTGAGTTAAATGAAAACGAATGGAAAAAAATGATAAGTGAATTCTCTAAATAATGCTTTTTGAAGGAGGATTATCAGCTGTGATTTGGACAGATTTTATTCAAACAATTATTATGATTATTTCTGCTTTTATTCTAATGATTATATGTTGTGTCAAAGTTGGTGGTATACAAGTAATTAAAGAAATTTATCCATATGCTCTTGCTGATTCAACTTTGTTTTCCAACATTACTTGTGGCATACCACCGAATGATTATTTAAGTCTTATTCGACCACTTGATTCAGCCGATGGTCCACCATGGGTAGGAATCATTGGTATGTTCACACTAAGTATTTGGTATTTCTGTAGGTTAGTTCTAGACCATGTAATAAATACAAAAAATATTGATTTAATGTATATTTTGTAATTTTTTTTCATTTGTATTTTCGCTTTTGTTTTAGTGACCAAGTTAGTGTTAATGAAGGATTCCGTGAAAATTAATTTTTAATGTTTAGGTCCTTGTTCAACGAGCACTTGCTGCTAAAAATTTAACTCATGCTCAAGCTGGTTGTATAGTTGCTGGTTACTTAAAATTTCTACCTCTTTTTCTAATTATTATACCTGGTATGGTAGCACGAATACTTTTTCCAGGTAGAATAAATATTCATCGTTAAAAATTAAAATTAAAATTCAAGTTCATCATGTATCGATATTATATTTTATTGTTCTTATAAGATTTAATTGGTTGCTCGACTCCGGATTCATGCCAAGAAATATGTGGGAACGAAGCATCATGTACTGATATCGCTTATCCATTAATAGTGATTAGATTAATGCCAAATGGTTTACGTGGTCTTATGCTTGCTTGTATGATCGCAGCCCTGATGTCATCATTAACATCAATATTTAATTCTTCATCAACCATATTTACGATTGATATTTGGCAGCGTTTTCGTTCGAATGCTCCCCAATGGGAACTGTTGATTGTTGGAAGGTAAAAATACTTCAGCAAAATTGAATAGGAAATGAATTTTTCTTTCATTTATTCGAAGAATTTTTACATTGATCCTTGTGAGTATCTCAATTCTGTGGATACCAATTATATCAGCAGCACAAGGTGGAAAATTATTTGATTATATTCAGTAAGAAAAACTTTTATTAGGAAAGGGGATAATAATTGATGTTTTGTTTTAGAGCAGTAATAAGTTTTCTTGCCCCACCCATATCTGCTATTTATCTCTTAGGAATTTTATGGAAAAGAATTAATGAAGAAGTATGTATGATTGTAAAAAGAAGAATGAATTGTGTCGTTTATTTTTATTTTTTGAAAATAACTAATCAGGGTGCATTTTGGGGTTTAATGTGTGGTTTAGTGATTGGTTTGACACGTTTTGCATGGGAATTTTCATATTCAGTACCTCCATGTCTACTGTCATCAACAGACCGACGTCCAGAAGCAGTCAAATTTCATTATCTATTTTTTGCCATTTTACTTTTCGGTTTAACATGCTTGGTCACAGTAACTATTAGTCTTCTTACTCGACCAATTCCTAAACAATGTGTATGCTTTTACTTCTATTGAATCTTCTAACGAGATTCAATTTTTAGCCCTTTTCTTTTTCTTTCAAGCTACATGGCTTGACTTTATTTGATTTGAATAGTCCACTTAAACCGACTCCAATTCCAACTAAATCCGGACGATGGCATAAAGCAGATACAGCATTTGAAGAAAAGCATTTTCAGCCTAAAGCACCCGTTAAGCCAATATCTCGTGCCCAATCTGCTGCTGACTTACGAAGAAACACTCTTCTTTATCCAGGTATTGAAAATGAAAAATTCCAAGTGCTTTCACCTCTATAACAGATAGCTATGTGTATGTATAGATCCATCAAATAAAAATTGCACTTATTATTTAAAAGTTGGATTCACCTGGACATGTGGCATTGAGAATCAGGGTGTAGATGATGGTAATGAAGCAGTCGTGCCAGTAATGCCACCATCAGCATCGGTCGATTCATTTTGGAAAAGCGTATGCAACATAAATGGTATTTTTATTTTGGCTTTTTGTACATTTCTTTGGGCATTCTTTACTGATTATCGTATTGATAAAATGTATAAAAATGCTTGAAAATGAAAATGATATCGATGTGGAGATAGGTTTCATCTGACGCATCTCTCTTTCTGTTCTGTTCACATAAATATCTTGATATATTAAATAACTCTTTTTACTGAAGAATAAATATGTGTAGAGGTTTGAAGAGAAGATGAACAAACGACTGGCACACAAACATACACCTCGCTTTATTTTCATTAGTGATAACTGCGGGTCACCAGTTTTTCCTTTCTTGAAATATTCGATTCACATCTACTCTTAATTAGTTGTGACCCCAACACTAAACTATACATTGTCATCCGTATCATTTTGTTACGCATAAAAATTGGTAATGAAACGTTTTTATCTATGAGCTTAATGAAAATATCTCATCGATGTCGATGAGGTTTAAAAAACGGACAATTCTTTAAATGGCATCAACAAAATTTTCAACCAGCATACTCATACGATATGGATTAAGTTAGTTCGAAAAAAGGTTCTTTTCATCATGGTATTTCTAGTTGTGCTTGAAATTCTCGAGTGATATCCTTACACGGACCTCTATAATAGAAGAATAACAAACCTGTTGTTTCGAAGTACAAGCACATGAATCGGAAAGTGTCCGCAGTCAATTAAACGGGATATGAATCAAGGAAAGAAATCGAAATGAGAAGTTTGAAAAACCTTTAATAGGATCTGAGGCTTTTATTAATGATAAATTTTAGTGGAGGATGTCACACGGCGAGAAAAGGTAGTCCCTAAGTTCTCTAATTCGATATTATCAGATGTACGGCGTAAGTATTAATGCTATCTTATTATACTTCAATATGTGCTCAATGGGAAAGTATGCATTAATGACATGTTGTTTTTGGATATAAGCAACATGGTTTTTTAAAACTAATAATTATATATGATGCTTTACTAAAACATTTTCCACAAAATACAATCAATATTTGCAGCCTATTGATCCAGTAGTAATAGTAATCTAAACGAAGACTGAGAGATTCAAAAAATCGAACAAGCAACATCTTTTCACATTCGATCATCGTTATAAGACAAACTATAATCTTTCAAAGATTTTGAAAATTTCTATAACTTCGATGTGAATAATTATTGTAGTGACTCTATGTACTAACAACCATAGTCGAACATCTTGTAAGCAAGATCTTATGGCCAAGATCTTGGGTACAGATAAGTGAACAGATCTTGAAAATTTAGGTACAAGATAATCATATTATCGTGTACCAAGATCTTATGACAGATCTTGGGCACATATATATAATATCTTAGGTACGAATACATAATATCTTGGATACGTACTAAGATAAAACGTGTTGCATGTGTCGTGATTTGCGACACCAAGTACGACACATTCTGAAAACGTGGTTCGAACCTACCGTGCAGCGCAATTTTTATTTTATCACTAAAATCATATTATGATATTTTTTTTTACTATTTTCAATTTAATTATCCTCCCCCGAACAATTCAAGCAAGTCAGATTTTGGGACTTGACTAGCTTTCCGTTGGCCGGATCTCTGTGAGACCACTTCAGGGCAATCCTCTCCCAATCATCGATCGAGATCAGCATATTCTGGAATAATTAATAATCGAGAAATAGTATTGAAAAAATTATTTTGCAAACGAATGTTTCCTATGGTCAATCATGTTGTTTATATACGACTGCATATGCACAACAGAACGGTGAGTGACTACTAGTCGACATCTAATTATACGAATGATGTGACTTTATGTTTTGCTCAAGATCTTGTGAGAAGATAATATTAACCGATATCTTGTCCATGATCATGCCAAGATCTTAGGAACAGATATATCTGACACAACCAAGATATATCGATACAAATTATCTTTTCAAGATCTTGATAAGATCTTCCCAGTGAAAAATATTCTCGGATTTCAATCAAATTATTTTGCAACAAAATCCAATCCTCAATCCGATTGATAATCTTGATTATGATCGATCACCATTTAACCCAAACTTGATGTTATTGCTAGCCCAGTGGAAATTAGATTGATTGAAATCGGATTGTTCTGCAGCACAATTCAAAATTATCAATCAATTGACAATGTGGATTTTACTCGAAAATAATCCGATTTCAATCAATCTAATTTCCACTGGGCTAGCAATAACATCAAGTTTGGGTTAAATGGTGATCGATCACAATCAAGATTATCAATCGGATTGAGGATTGGATTTTGTTGCAAAATAATTTGATTGAAATCCGAGAATATTTTTCACTGGGTTGCTTACCGGTCCCAAGATTTCAAGATCTTGCTTACAAGATGTTCGACTGGGGAAGTATGTTTTTCTGGCACGTGCTCTAGCAGAAATGTGGAATTAATTATAGGAAGTAGAGATTTGTATTCCCTTGTATCTAGAAAACTTCGACGAGATATGACAAACGGCATTTAGATCCATCACGGACAAATGCCACTATGATTTCGTAAAAATTGATGCTCTGTCCTGGTGCAGTTCTAATGAATTCTGTTAGCGATATATATTTCAAACCAAATAACTCACCCGTGATAGACGACAAGGTGTATTTTATGCGTGTTGACTTCTTGAACCACCAACGCTCACACAAATGTAACGAAGTCGAAACTAGGAAATTTCCAAGTTATTTCAAAGGATCAGTCCTATAAAGCTAGGCAAAAGTAGACATTCTTGTAAATCAGCTGGTCCATGAAAGTTAAGCAAGAATATCTGTTGACCTTGGTGTAACTATAGAAAAGTTAAAAATGTCTTCATCATTCTCTCACACTATATTGATGTGTCTGTTATTAAATGTATTATAACGGGTGCGGCAGAATAAATGGCGGTCTCATTATTTTGATCATAACTTTTTCAAATTTTATGGTATTTAGCTAAAATTTTCCTAAGAAGATGCGCTGTGAAATTCTCTACAAAACTATGTATTTGATTTAATGTAAGTAATCTTCACCACTTTTTGGCAAGCGATACAAACGATTAGTCCAAATGTCACAACTTTCCAACACGACTTCTGATCTAATTTTCTTAACACCAGGCTTTAATTCATGAATTAAAGTTTTTTTTGATATAATTTTATGCCAGTTCATTTGTTGTACGAATTCATTCCATATACAATAACCTAAGGGATTTAGATCAGGACTGTTTGGCGGCTAATGATCTTTATCTATGAAATTTGGAAAGTTGCCTTTGCACCATTGTTGTTCTAAATGATGAACATGTGGCTCTGTGCCGTCTTTTTGGAATGTCCAATCCTTTCCAAACATTTTATCACCATAATTTTTAGCCACTAGTAAGACTTCCTTAATGTAACGCTCATGATCTAAAGTTTCTTGATCAAAAACAACCAATGGCGTTCCACCTTTGGAGCATACACCTAACCAAACCATTACTTTTTGTGGAAATTTTTAGTTTTGTTTAATGGCACCCTTTCCATCAACTTCAGCACGAATAACTACCCATATTCTGTCATTTTGAGCAGTATACATTCCATCTAAATCAAAAATCTTTTCATTTGAAAAAAGAATACTCATTGTTTCTTCTTTCCCGAAAGTGATGCCGGATCCAATTTGCGAACATGATTCTTTTAGTTTTCTAAGTATCGGTGAGTAATGGTTCAATGCGCTTCTTGTAGGGTCATAATCCAAGATCTTATTTTAATATTCATCGAACGGAAATATCCAATTCTTTTTCTAATTTTCGGGATGAAACTCATTTTTTGCATTTTAAACCGATCTTTCACTTTTTGAATCATTTCTTTGGTACGAGCAATACGTGGACGACCGGTTTGAGTTGATAGATTAATGACACTGGAGTCCCTGACCATTTTGCACCATCGTTCAATCGTTCTAAGACCAATGGCACCATTTAAATGGCGAAATATCACTGTTGGACTATCACCATTTTTATGCTTGGAAAGTACTAGTTTTTGTAAGTCTTTACTTTTCATGTTCTAAATCTTCACTGTATCGGAAAAAGACGAAATGGACTATACCCTTTGGTAGAGAATTTCAAGGCGAACTTTTTTAAGAAAACCTTAGCTCGATACCGTAAAATTTGAAAAAGTTATGTTCAAAATATGGAGACCGTCCATTTATTCTGCCGCACCCATTAGATGTAGTCTTTTTAAAAAATGATTTATTGACAAGAAAAATATGCGTCTTACAACAGAGTTACTATAAGACAAAAATCTCAATCAATTTTTTTATCGTCACTCAAAGTATGTAATATTTTGTCTTGTATTTAATCATAACGCAATTTATTTTAATCCTCATCAACGCAGCGATTTGCCGCTTTGTAATCATGTCATTTTTTTCATATTAGCTAGATGATGATAGGATTGAGTAGAAGATTTTTTACCTACTGATAGTTCGTTCAACCGCCATTGCATACTTTCTGTCATTCGATCTAACAATACAATCATACGTATTTCTTCGTCGAAATGTAACGCTTGTCTAAGCAGATTCATTTGTTCGTCAATTAGTGCGATAGATTGATCTTGTCTATAGCGGCCTATCAATTCGGTTATTATATCATCCATTTCAGCGGTGACTTGAACAGCATGTAAAGTTCTTACGTTTGAATCAATTTCTCGGACGACTAATTAATTAATGATAAACGTTAGTGGCAGTTTACGATACATTTTTATCGGTTCAACTTGAACTACATCAGGACGATTATAAATCAATTGAGAGAATCGAGAATATACAATTCTGTTCCGTCATGTAATTTTGCAGAAACTGTAAAATTAAATAGAATGACACGAAGATTATCTATAAATGAAGATCGCTAATAATTGCACGTAAATCGAAGTGCTATTGTGGCCCCACGTTTTCATAGAAACTGTATTGGTGAGACCATGGATAATCAATTGACCTTGTGTACTACAAAGATAAAAAAACACTTTGAAACGGGTCCGTTACCAAAGTAACAATAACCTCAGTTGATTAAAGAAAAATAATTGACCCTGTTCATCTTCAACAATAACTTTCGGTATTCCTACATTGCGACCTAAGCCAACACTGAATGAATGGATCATGATGCTTTTTCCATTGTAGTTCCTGGTAATCTCGTTATTATTTCCTTTTTTATGCGACATAAGCTAATCCATCTGATAAACTAAATGTAAGCTTGAAATATTCAGAATATGTACATCTTTCAAGAACCCTAGCACCTGCTTTAATACTACTGGACAAGTTAATGTAACTGCTACTAGTTGTAATTCTTTTCACAGTCGAATAACGAGATTGAATTGTTGGTACATGACTATCTTTAAAAATAATTACTTCAAACAATATCATCAGAAGACGCGAGATGTACCATATCAATATCGTGAAACTAGTTCAGTGCACATATGGCATAGTTTTCTTAACAAACTCTAATTTATAGTGAGACGTCATTGCACCACACCGATCAAGCAGTAGAACACAATATTCGTTGGATTTCGTTTCGGAGGCTTAGCATTTACTTTGATTTTCTTTCTTTCGATTTCGGATCAAGCTCATTTATGATTTACTACACTGATAACAGCACAAGGATTATTCAGAAAATAACGAATATTCACTATAGTTAGTTCACCTGCAATGATTTTTTTATCTATTTTGTTTAATCTGTAAAAATAATAAAACAGAGCTTGTATTGAAGTGTACAGTATCATATAAATGAAATGACCCGTAAAATAAATGGTTGATGATTAAATGATTTAAATTACCAATTAGTCAAATAATTGGATTCGCTACATATTTAAAAATCAATGAAGTAAATTGAAAGGTAACTATTAGTAATGGGCTATATCATTCAATCAGATTTAATTAAATAGTAAAGTTAAACCAATCATTTAGCATTAAATAACAAAATTAAATTCTTTTTAAAACCAAAAGCTTTATGTTACATTAACTAAATCATTGCGTGTCTAAGCGAGTTGCCAGGAACGAAAGGATCTTTTGGAACATCACGATAAGTTATAATGATGGATGCAAGTAAACCGGAATTGAGACATCGAAATCTGTCGTCGTTTGCTGAAAATCTTTTCTCTGAATTTTTCTTATTCAAAACTTTTCTGTAGAACGAAAGTTTCCTTGGAAAAACATGATTTTGAAAGATTAATTCAGTAAGGAAAGTTGGGATTCGAAATTTTCAAAAATTGACTTGAGATTTGGATTCCTCGAACCTGATTTACTTTCATTGCCCATTGGAACCCTCCTTTATTTTCCTCGAAACAACTTTGTCATCGTGATCATTAACTAACGTCCAATGATTCATCTAATGTAACATCAACACTTTGGTTCTAAAAAGAATGTAATTATAATATTTAATGTTAAATGATAAGTTAAGACGTGATTTTAAACAAATTAAAATCAGACATCCACCCAGGTCAATCAAAATGTAATATCCGTTACGGACCGTTTACTTGATGCAGTTAAACGGACATTAACATCATTAAAATAGGGCAGTATACAATTGTATTTTTACAGTATACGAACCTTTATTGCTGTGCCCACAAACAATACCGTGTACTGAGCGGTTTGCTGTGAAAATACAGCCGTGTACGGCAGTATTTTAGTAACGTTACAGTCCGTATAACTGCGTCAAGTAAACGGTCCGTATCGTTCGACCGGGGAAGAATCCGAGCTAAAAACAGCATTGAGTCGAAATTTCTCGCTATAATTACACTGAACATAGGAAATAAAGTGTGTAACTTGTATCACTGAACAATTTTCGTAAGAAGCATTATCTTTACTCAGCAAGTTAAACTTATCATAATTCGAGTATCCTTACTGAATACTGATGTAATCTTCTTCATGTCGTAATATCTCATTTTTTTCTCAGAAATAGCAGCTATCACACTGAAAAACTCTTAGAAATGTCAACAAAACATTAGCTATCATTTTAGGGATGAAACCTAAAATTTTCTGATAAATAGATCAAAATAAAGTAGCATTTACTACAAATCAACATTTTATCATCTAATATTAAATAATTAATTTTTGAACTAAAGGATTTTTTTAAAGATTAAATATTAAATGTTACGTGAAAATTTTCAATTTGATTTTAAGGTGAATTCAATGGTCACATCTGATAAGGATATTCACTGTAGAAATGTATTTGAGTGAGCTGTGGTTTGCTTTTGTTTTCTCTCTGTTCTTCCATTTAATAAGTGGGACATATAAATTCAGTGGTTTGTAAAAAATAATAAGACACGTAATTTTCACTACTACTCTTTCACATCAGGCAATATACTGCCTTTGTTATCTTTAATATAGTTCAGAAGCTCACTAAAAACACTGCATAGTGATATCATTTTAAAATGTTTGCGGTCCTCTTCTCAAGATAAATGCAATAGAATTCTACAAATTTGAACTCACATAAAAATTACAGTCTTGGATTACAGTTATGACATAGACCTCTATTATCAGTTGAAATAATCACAGGTTTTAGTGTCGCGTCGTACATGCAACGTTGAAATGACAATAGAAACACAGTGTTTAAAAACGTAGATAAAAGAGCTTGCAATTTTCGAAAAATGGAAATCAGTGCAAAAATCGGCCACCCATACAGCTCACTAAATAAATAAGGAAGTTCCTTAAAACTGGCACTCGTCGTGAGAAACACTCATTGAACACAATCAGAGCAAGTACTAATTTAGATAATCGGACGAAAAGAAAAAATTAAGCAATGAAAAGTGTAATTGGCTTTCTAACTTCAAATTTTTCAGAATCTTCTTCTTTATTTTCCCTGGGTGAAGATCAATAGAAAAAATAATAAATAATCTCACTGTTTAGTGTTCTTTATTGTGCATCAAACCATACTAAAACTGAGAACAAAGAATGCTGTCTGCCGGAATAGTACTAGCGAAAATTACGTGTCCAAGTTCTTTTGCAAACCATTGTATATTAGGACAGTCCTTTCCTTTCCTTCATGTTAAAGTATCTACTCAGAGGTGCATTCTCATCATTTTTTTACCAAAATTCTTGGTTTTCTTCTGGCTGTTTTGTATACGTATATAGGCATCGTTAGAAAAATCAATGATATGGTTCAATCTTGATCTGCTGGATCTATGATCCACTAAAGGCTTCTCTGTGAACCTAGATTGGTGCTAACGAAAAGACAAGATAGATTGGTTACAAACTGCTCGGTATGACATTGAAAGTGTGAGACCACAGTGTGTTTATGAGAAGAGAAGATTAACATCGATATATTCATTATTTGATTTTTGTATTTCTGTAAATTTATTTTTCTTGTAGACACAGAAATTCTGCATTTTAGAGTAATTGAATTTAATGCTTCCAATAAAAACTCCATTATCTGAAGCCTGTTTCTTATAAAAGTAAGTCAGAATAAATATGTTGTTCTAGGTTTAATTTAACCATAGGATACTTATAATTTCAGGAACTGGCATGACAATTGACAAGAGGAACTTTATTACGACACCAAATTTGAACTAGGTGGAAAAAAGGATGACATTGTCTCCCAATATTGCAAGTGGGTTTCTCTCGAGATTTTAATCTTATTAAGTTCCCATTAAATTGTTTTTATACAGCTTCTACAATCACAATAAAGAAGTCACTTTCGGTTCATACAATTTTCTTGAGAAATCCCAATGTAACAATTTATTAAATGTGCCAGTGTTTAGAAGGGGATTGTGAAACCCAATCTTTAAAAATATCAAAGAATTTTGAAGTTTGAAGAGAAACCTAGAGAAATGAAAAAATTATTTTAGTTCATTCAGAAATTTTCATGTATCATATCCATTTATAGATACAGAACGAAATACTCAAAATTTGAATATTGGGGATTTCATGCATGAGAAAAGTATTTCTTCTCTTCATGAGGAAATGACTATACTTACGAAAATTCGTAAATTATACTTAATTCTAAAACCTTTAGATGTCATAATAAGTCAATCGGTATCGACAAGTTTCTTTACCGGAAAAGGATGCAAGTTTCGAGAATTGTCGATCATCGATGCATAATTATAGAATTAGTATTATATGTTCGATGTTACTCTCGATGAGAAAATAATCATATTTTTGGAAATATGTACATAGATCATAGCACTAAAAACATTATTCTAAGCCGCATACGTACTATTTGAAATCCGATTTCGAATTCTGTGAAAGATTGAATAGGAAAAATTTCGATCCATTGTGTATGAAGATTTTTCAGAAAAATTTCCCTAGAATACTAGTGTTACGGAATGATTAAGATTCATCCATGATTCTCTAATTAAGGAGCTGAAAAGTAGTACCACTGTAGTTGAAGACAAAACAAATCTCATTCAGAATCGGAACCTAGCATGATCATCAAACTATACGTTAGAAATGAATGCTTTTCATTCAAAATATATTCCGAACTTCGCAGTTTTTTCTACGAAACTCTAAAGGTTTCGCACTTTCTTTCGAAACTTTTTTTTGCTCTACGAAACTTACAAAAAGGTTTCGTAGAAGAGGGCTCGATCCGCGGGTACGCGTGAAGAACCTTTAGATGTTTCGTAGAATTGAACAATCGTTTTTCAAGCATTTCGGGTCATTTGGATGTTATTTTAAATCTACCGAACTTTTTTAGGGGGTTCAGGAAAGTACTTATTTTTTTTACAGTGAATGCTCAACCGTCTGTAGTGTCATTTTTAGTCCATTTATAGAACGATTGCAGAAAGTAAAGGAAGTATGAATATGAAACTCAACACCTCCTTTAGTATTTATTCATAGAGAGTTCAACAATTAGTCGACTGGTAAAAAATAAATTTCTTGAATTTTTCTGTTCTCGTGATATATTGTTCACAAAATCGACAATTTAAAAAAGTATGTTGTTTTCCTCTCACCGTCAACAACGCTTTGTGGGGCATATCGTATGATCAATGTCGACGAAAACGTGTACTAATTGTAACGGTTTTCGTTATCTGTAGTTTATTCTTCCAAACATTCACGAAAGAGCAATAACATAAAGATGAGTGAGGAGGAAGAAGGGAGAGGAAAGATGAGTCGAGAATGACTAGTGAACAACATATGAACAAGGATATTTATATGTGCGCACAAGAGAGAGAGAGAACGAGAACAATGAAAAGAAGAGAATAATGATAAAGAGATTGACTACTCATAGTGATGCATGTATGACGGATAAATCCGTCACACTAATGAACTAAATGCGTTTCAAAAATTTCACCATAGCATGGTAGGTATAGAATTGAAGAGCACAAACTCGGTCATGAAATGAGGAGGGTTTTATTAACCAGAAGCCAAAAGAAGATTGTATCAGTGGCCGAGATTGTTAGTGAACATAAAATGAGCTCATATTCACACCCGCAGCAGCCTCTTATTTTCTAAAAAATTTTAAGTTCAGCAACAATGGTCAATTATTCAGAATCTTTATTTTATCTTGCCAGAATGTTCAAACTTCTTGGTGGAATTCAGTTTTTCAGGATTTTGGCGTTTTCTCAGAAAAAGAGCCCTTTTCTAAAAGCTTCAGGTTAGATCGGATAAGAATCTGATATGGGTACATCAAATATATTCTCTAGGCTAGGAAACTCTAAGTATCGAGAGGACTTATATGTAGTCGCTTGTGAGATTTATTTTTAATATTTTTTCGACGAAACTAATGCTTTTATCTCATGTTATGCAAGTATTACCAAATAAGGTCTACCATTATGTGATCTAAAGTTGAATAGATCTTCCAGTCGTCACACTAATTGTTAAGTTGCATGCCATAACTCTTGCCATTAAGAACATAAACATATGAAATTTCATTTGATGTTATTGATTGCTACGTCAGTGACAACAAAAATGGGTAGAAAATTAGTAGAATTCTAAACTTTATTTTATGTTCCTGAAAGTTTAGATCAATATATTTTATTCATAGTTAAATAATCTGCTATCCGATATCGAGGATACAGTGAAAAGCTGCAGAAATCTTAAACGAATACCTATGATGATGAATAGTTTATGGCTTCTTCGGTTCTTTGGTGATATCTTGTTTTTTATTAGATAAGACAAATTTCTAAGAAATACTATAAAGAACTTTTCTGAATAGTCTTTAAGAGATTTCATTTTAATTTCAGCTCGAACATGAAATAGACATGCTATTTACTAATTTTACGTGATCTTATGAAGTATTACTCAATGCTAATAAAAATTAGAACGATAAACGATGAAAAAAATATTTATAGCGTTATAGGAGCATGCATCTGCATTTAGTATATCCATGAAAACATTAATTTCTCTGAGTTTCTTCAACAAGAAATAAATGCTGTCAGTAGGATGAAAAACGATTGCATTCGATAATATTGACTTATATTATATTATCATGTATAGTAAAGAGATACCTCTTGGTTTCTCGAGAAATACAGATTTCATTTCTGTTAAGATTATATTTTGTTTCCATGCAATCGAAGACGAGCAAAAACTAAGGCTTGATTATATGTATAAAATTCTTCATAGGCATTGACAAGCGATTGTCATTTTCAAAGCTGTGAAACACTTGCTAAGAGGACTTTAAAGTTTTATGAGTTAAATGTCATGTGACGTTTCCAAATAGATCCAAAAAGATCCTTGAAGAAGGTATTACTTAGTTAATCCTCATGAACTCGTTTTTATCAATCATGTATTGTGACTTTAAATACTAATGTTCATCGGCGTCTATATGTGGCACAAATAAGAAAAAAACTGAATAGTGCTTCGTCATGTTCTACTGATCAAACACAGAGTTGATATAGAAAGCAAACTAAATGCTGTTTTAGTGTGATAATCATGCGGCTGAAATCGAGCCATCTAGAATTTCATAATGTTAAAACGCGCAGTACGTAACTAGAAAGACTAGTGGTGACAACATTTGGCTTCAACGATAACCGTTAGTGATTATTTATTCATTTATTTCAATGTATCAAAGAAACAAGAGAAGATGGCTTCTCATGAATAAATTGCATCGACGGAATCCATCCGTAATGGTAACTCATCACTTGCATGATTTAAAACTCAAAGATGGCCTTAAGTTTATATCTTCTTTACTGCTGCCACTCACATTAGGCATTTTCACATTTGTGATCAGTATGCAGCAGCAGAAAGCAGCCCAGCAGCAACGGGAATTAGAGAAACATTTGAGTAATGTACAGAGAAATGAAACGCAAATGCAACGTGAATTAGAGAGAAGCTTGAATGATGAAAGATATAGAGACGAAATTCTCAATACTTACATCAAAGTAATGGGTCAACTGTTACAGGATAACAATGGATCACTAACCTCTAATGAAGTCACGGCTACGCTCACCCGTGCCACAACTTTAAACATCTTTCGCCAACTAGATTCACAACGTAATATTCGTATTATTCGATTTCTCTACGAAGCCAAACAACTTAGTGAAATGCAGGAGCATTCCTCATTGGATCTGTCTACAGCAGAACTTCGTCATATGGATTTTCGTGATTCATCAATCAATAGAAGAAAATTGATTAATTTTTCGTTGACTGGAATCTTTCTATCGAATGCTACATTCATAGGTGTTGAGATGGAGCAAGTGAACTTTGCTAATAATCAGTTTGAAACGGTTAACTTCTCATCCGGAAGACTTCGAAATGTCAATTTTTTGTATAATATCTTCGTTAATGCTAGCTTTTCATTCACTCATATCTTGAATACTAGTTTTTCATACGCTGCATTAACAAATGCCGATTTTTCATCTACTCACCTTAATACTGTTAACTTTTCATTGGCCACCCTCGATACTATCGACTTTTCATCGGCAAAAATTCGTAATTTAAGTTTTCGAGTTAAATCGATCTGTGACGTAAATTTTTCATTCATTTGGCTCTATACCGCTGACTTGCAGCGTATCCGACTCAAATATGTGAATTTTTCGTCTGCAACACTTGTAGATGTTGATTTTTCACACACCGAGCTAGAAAATGTCAACTTTTCATTAGCATCACTGAACTACGTTAATTTTTCGTTTGCTTCACTACGAAATGTCAACTTTTTATACGCGCGATTCATCAATGTCAAATTTCTTTCCGCTACACTGCATAATGTGAATTTTTCATTTGGTGAATTCAATCATGTTGACTTTTCTCACACTCAACTTATTAGTGTCAAGTTTTCATCGTCTATTTTAGGTAATTTGCACTGTAGGTTTGCTCTGGTTTTCAGAAAGTCTATTTTTCTATCGGTCTTTAGCTTCAACCACGTTCTTTTCTACCATAGCAGCTGGAACGGATTTTCAACATTCAATTTGCATTGAAACATCTTTTAATAGTGCTTATTTAATCAATTCTAATTTTTGGCACTCAAATATTAAGCGAGCTTCTTTCCCAATAGCTGATTTGACGAACGTCGATTTTTCCGGTACCAACTTATACAAAGCTGATTTTTCCTTCACTTACATTACAGACAGTCAGTTGCGAAGCGCTCTTTCCATTCAAGATGTTCTACTACCCAATGAAACAGTTGCTCATGACACAAACTTGATCAGTACTGCCGAAGCTGATTGTAATATTTCTTCTCTCGGCAGTTGGACTTCGAGAGCCGGCAATGCCACTACGATAAAGCCTCACAATAATAATAGTGATTCCCAGTCCATCTTAAAATCATTTGTTACTGAAGCTAATGTGATTCAACGTATCAATTTATCAAGCAAGTGGGATTCGACGGCTTGGCCATATTCTCAAGCTGTATTGAATATTAACATTAGCGTCGGCATCAAGATTCAATTGGGAGGAATTAACAGCACGGGACACGTTGTTGCTCAACGAAAGTCAAGTAAGTTTCCTTGTAAGAACATTAACTATGATGCATTGTTTGTTTACAGATTCGACTGAAAAAAGTGTCCACTTGATTTTGAATGATGATATGAAAGAATTAGAAGTACTCATCAATTTTATTGGGCTCTCTGATCACTACAATAAAACGAGTTACTCATGTGATGAAGTCAGGCTTTCAATCATCTATGGCACATATTGGGAATATTATCGAGGTAAAAGTGTAGCCCAATTTTATCTGAAAAGAACTCAGAATCTGAAAGCATCAATCTGGTCAATACTAAAAATCACAAAGATGCACTGTTCAGATAGAAATTTTTGATTCGCAAAACATTTTCTGCAAAGTTCTTTCGAGACCCCTCTTGTGTCGGCAAGTATTGTCAGTTCTTTTTCTTCTTACTTTCTTAACAATGAGTCAGTTGAACCCTTCTTGGATGGTTACTAGCGTTTATAGGCATCTTGATTATACCGACATCCTCTGTTTCGCTCTCTCTCTCTCTCTTGATGAGTTCACAGTCTCATAATTTCATTCCAGATCGAAAAGTATACTAGGTTCTCATCAATGATGATGGTAAAAATAAAGATGAAACATGACTTCTCTCGTTGATATTCAAAGACAGTGAACATAAGAACAAGACCAGCTATGGCTGTTTTCTATTATTTTGGTTTGATTCTAGTCACACCCAATATTCCAGTCGATGCTCGATGGTCGCATGATGGTGTGACCGTTGCTCAGGAACTCAACTTTCCAAGTGGTTTCTTCATTGATGATGATGATGATAAAACGATCATCATTGCTGACTTGGGCCACCATCATGTGATTCAGTGGAAGATGAATGATACTGATGGAATAGCTGTTGCGGGTGGTAATGGCGAAGGAAATCGATTGGATCAATTGCATTTTCCAACCGATGTATTGCTCGACAAAGGGACGAACAGTCTCATTATCTGTGATGCCCATAATCGACGAGTTCTTCGATGGCCGCGCCATAGTGGTAGTAAGACACAAGGTGAACCCCTTTTGGACAACATCAGTTGTATCGGACTATTCCTAGATCATCAGAGGTATCTCTATATTTCTGACATTGAAAATAATTTAGTAAAACGGTATCAGATAGACGGCGATAACAGCGACACTCTTGTAGCAGGTGGCAATGGTAAAGGTGATGATTGCAATCAACTCAACCAGCCACTCCACTTTTTTGTTGATCGAGAACAGGCTGTCTACGTTTCTGACTACGAAAATCACCGTGTAATGAAATGGTATAAAGGAGCAACAACAGGCATTGTCATCGCTGGGGGTCAAGGCCGAGGAAATGCTTTGACACAGCTATCGTATCCAGTTGGACTCTTCATCGATATATTGGGTAATCTCTATGTAGCAGATAAAGGGAATCATCGAGTGATGCGTTGGTCTCAGGGTGAAAAGCAGGGAACTGTTATTGCAGGTGGACATGGAGAAGGAATAGGAGCAAATCAATTCAGCGATCCACAACATTTGTCGTTGGATCACCATGGTAATCTCTATGTTGCCGATTTGTACAATCACCGCATTCAACGATTTTCTCTTGAATAGACTCGTTAAAATGGACTGATTGATTGCTTTTTATATTTCGCAGATTTCTCTTTCTCTCTCCCAAATAGAAGTTGTCGAATGAAAAAAATGAAGCGTACTATTGTTGTGCGCTTAACTGGAGATGACTCTTAGAGATCACGACGAGCTAAATACTCATTCAAGTGCAAGACAGATCGCTGTCATTTAATACTACTCCGGCTTGAGCCATGACACCTCAAAGTGAATTACGGAACATAGTACGAGCCTAACTTCAGATTGTATGGATTTTTAATTGAAAAACAAGCAACGTCTATACCGCAACTTGAACAGAGTAGAATGATCAATACATTTGTTGAAAATGATATTCTTATTTCTTACCAAAAAGTTCAGAAAAAGATAAGCTGAGAAAATCGATGAAATTTTTGAATCCAGCGAACATTCAAGTGTAGATTAACATCTGAAGTTTGTTGAAATTGTCGAATAAAGTGTGCTGTTGGACGTGTGCCAATGAAGGAAGGTAAAGGTGAGGTCAACCTGATCACCCACCCACCCACCTACACGTTCACTCGAACCTATATCCTCTGAATCTCTACCATATCCAGGACCCAAAGATTTTTGCGGATCTTCATATCCTGGATACCATGGGGATACAAAGGGTACTGGTATCCTGGGATCCACTTGTTTCCCTTGTTGAAATAATTACAATCGACAATTTTTTCTTCTCTACATATCTTTGTCTATTTCCAGTTCGTTAATGAATGACTGTTATGCTCATGGAATTTTAGATGAGAAAGTGTTTTGAAATCCTTCCACCATACATCTGCATGTGTGCCTAACAAATAAAAAACAGACTACGATTAAAACGTCACTGACAACTTAAGTTGGTGTAGTTAGGAAGAAATTGTTTTTCACTTCTCTCACTTTTTCTTAATAGAACAGGATCAAAATGACCCATTATAAATACGACATTGATTTGTTTGGAGAGAGGAGCACTCTTTTTCCGTGCCGCCGCTGACGAACTATTTTTTATTACCACAACTAGAACGAAACATTATTGTTGTTTTTCTTTCTTTGTCTTCTGTTTGAAGTATCGGTACCAGCGAACAAGGAGTTGTCAACATATATTATGATAGGAAGACAAGCGATGCATCAATACTGCATATGTACATATGCATGTCTATGTGTGACGTGATTTTGTGTTTCTTGTATCAAGGGTAAAAAGCAAAGGTGAATATTTCAGCCTCCATTGAAAAAGGCAAAATCTTGTTATGTGTTATACCCAAGGATATTTCATCAAATCATACGTGTAGCTGGTTCAGAAATATTAGATCACTGCAAATGCTCTCTGGGGTCGGCTAAAATCGAGGATTTCACTAAGGTTTTTTTAGGTGATAAAAATTGATATTAGGAATGTAAATTCCTTCCACGCACGTAAAAATTCTTGCAGATTTTTTTTGTAACATTAATATGAATTTTATTTCTAACTTGAATTTGCGTATATATTTCTCTTGATGAAAATATTGGGGCCAACACTTAAAGGAGTAAATAATCATACATTTTGAGTGAGTTTGATGTGCCCATTTTCTATTGGTTTTTAACTACATACTCGCTTAAATTGTATAGGTGGATCTAACATGTCTCTGCGATGGATGAACTAAACGTAAAATTGATCTGCAGAAATTTTATTCTATATAGGTTAAAGTCGAGCAAGATGCCTGGGATTCTAATTTTTCAAAATTGAGGTATATGTCACTTTAAGAAAATGAACCGTATGAATGAAGATAAAACACCATAACATAAATTTTTCGAACGACACTAATTCAATGTTTAGATTGAAGCTCAAAAGCGTGTTCTCAGGAAGCTTAATCCAAGAAAAACAAAACACTCATCAAGTATTGTTCACTGGTGCCGACAAATGAGAATCGACTAGTCCAATATGATCAAATCAGCTGTATTTGACACCGATTACAATAGGATTTCAAAGTGTGCTATTATTCTATGTGTCGATGACGAATCGATTTCCATATATTTATTCTAGCTCCAGTTCGGCTGTAATCATAGTTGTAGCTCGAGCGTCATTGGCCACACACCAAAATTCCATAGAAGTCCATGAATAACGACGCCGCAACCTATAGAAAAATAAATGATGCATGAATGAGGTAGTTATCATGACGAATAATTTTATTGACATTACAGATCGATATGATACTGTAGATTTTCACTAAATGGAGGTATTGGAAAAAAACAAATGCATGTAACTTGTGTTGTTTTTCATCGATCTCCGTTGAAAACTATGATATATTTGTAAAATTGATTTATTTTTATAAAGCATTCTACTAAAAATGGCTCGGATCCATTTCCTGTTCCATGATTAATGTGAACGCAACGTAAAAGGTCTTCGGTCACTAGGCATTCCAAAATCTATTTCTGGGATTGTATGAATTATCGATTGAATGCACCTATTTAGCTTTTGATACATAAATAAGGGATCATACTTCTTAAACTATCAGAATATGCACGTCAAATGTGAAGATTTGAAATAAGATATTCATTAAAAGTTGTTTTCTTTGATGATTTCAAATTTGCTCTTCTTCAGTAAGCGCTATACTTTGCTAATTCTTTACTACACAGTAACTTGTTTAGGTAAACTTTCACCGATCTTCTAGTTCGAATATACTAGGTTCTCATCTGAACAAGAAGATAAACGTACTGATCAAGAGCAAACTTCAACGTTTAGTCAGTATCAACGTTTCTAATCATTTTTCGAATCACTTTATTACGCGTTTCAAATCTAATTAACTAACTGTCTTGATTATTAAAAAATATATATGAATTATGATTGGATTGTGTAATTGCAAACAATTGTCTAGTCACAATTATCGTTCGAAACGTCGAGTTAAAAAAATATTATATAGTCAAATTACTCATGAAGAGAAATTTGATTGAAAATAAATTATAATAAACTTCCTCAATCGAAAAACATTGGGCATTATGAACGCTGATATGGTTGTGGGGTATTCCTCTGGAAGAAACATAATAAACAATATTCATGACTATCCGACAATCATATATTTCGAGCGTGAAAGATACTCCTGAGATTTCACAGTAGATATGGATGATGATACAGCCCACCCATACATACTGAACTTTCCTGCAATATGATGATGCAATTTCAAAGAGTGAGCCTGTTAAACACGAAGAACTTAGCCTTCCCTATTGCTACAACTTATTGAATCCACGGCAGTTTTGGCTCAGATCCAACGTCTAAATTCAGTGTTCATAAGCAAGTTATTACTGGTCCCGATGTAATGATTGCATTCAAGATATACAGCTAATTAAGTACTTCTTTACGCTTAGTTTTACCGGATGACTCGCAATAATTTTACGCTTCAAAGGCGATCAGCTGCTAATCAAGTTATAATCATCTCAGGATCACAACTAGAAACAATCGATACCGAAAATTTTGAAAGTAAATATATCGGGTTCGGGTACAATCTTATGAGATACTTACTCTTTCATGTGGTTCGAAACTTTTGTATCAGTGCAAACTTGACAATGCATGTGCGGTACTCTTCTAAGCGGATTGATGCTACACAGTTAGAGATATAAGGTAAAATAGAAAATCCGACATAATGGCTTCAGCATTTCGTTCCTTGTAGAGATGTTCAGGGTAAGCTTTTCTCTTATACCCTATACCCTGATAAAGAAATTTTTCTTTACCCTTGCCCTACCCTACCCTGCAATTCCTCTACCCTGCTCCCATCCTACCCTACGAGGTGCCTACCCTTACCCTAACCTACCCTGCAAAATCTTTAGCTTTGTTTACCCTACTCTATAGTGTGAATTTTACAGTATAAATACCTTGATCGCTTGTTATTCTTATTTTTCCTCACCGGTAGAACCTACCAGCCATGCTTAAATGTTCATCAAAATGACTCGTTTTTTCGCATCCTATGTATTTTTTGATCATTCTTTGGACACATTTACATATAGCAATCTTTTTAATAAAGCCTGAATTTGAATAAACCAGTACAATAAATTAAATAGCAAAAGAAATACAATCGAAAGTTTTCACCGACGCGGTCGAACTTATATCATTACTATAAAAGTAGAATAGATTCATGTGCTTATGTGATTGAATTACGGTTGGTTTGTTCATTCTATACATGAATAATGGTTCGGAGATGTTGCTCCAAGATAGTCACCTTTCTAACGACTGAGCTAAAAATACTTCTACGTTAATTTTCATGAATTCTTTCTTTTTCTGATTCAACTTTAATTTTTTCTATTTTTTTTTCTACAATATTGTACTCCACTCCTCCAAATTCGTACCCTGCCCCTGCCGTACCCTGCAGTGTATGGTAGGATAGGACAGGATACGGTAACCCTGCACATCTCTAGTTCCTTTTTCTTTTTTAGGCAATTTTTTTTCTAGATTATTGGATAGAAAATCATCTTCCGAAGTACACTATCAAAAACCTCAATACGTTTAACTTTGACATTTACAACAAATTTCATTTATAGCTGACCACTGACTTCATAATTTTTTATTCTTTCAATAGGAATAACAGCTAATGTATATCAGCCCGCAAATCATTCTCTTCTTTCTATTTTTTCTCGAATCAAATAATATTCATGACGTAGGAGTCGATAAATCATTTCGATCAACTCCATTATTGATAGAAAACTGACACCTATCCAAAGTCCCGATTGACCTCCAA
>OENT01000616.1:0-92130 GCA_900239685.1 Rotaria macrura
GATGAAAATTAAAAAAGTTATTAAAGAAAAAAGACAAAGTTTTGAAAAATGTAATTGATTTGCCCCAGCGTACTCTACTATTTTCTTACAAGTTAAATATCATTACATTTGAACTAGCATGACACACAATACAATAAACATGAAACCATTATTGATGGTTCAAGATGAAACAACATAGTTTAACATAGAAACTATAAGTTCATGGATTAAATGAAGTCAAATAGAAAATGACAATAACATGCAAAAATATTTAACTGTAATTTTAATTGATCAATGTTACACTTCAGGAAACGGAAGTTGTAATTTGAACTCGATCACAAGCTGAAATTACCATTGATTTTTAGTAAAAGTTAAATAAAATTTAACAGGCAGATTATTGATGTTCTTAAGACGACAAAAAGCCAAACATACCTTCATTCAGTTTTTCTACAGTATACCTTATGAAATCACCCATAAAAGAAGTTTTTCTCATTTAAAAACCACGAAGGTATAGCTCAAAGTTTGCCAAAGAAAAAGCAATGTGTTCTCAATATTAGAAGAATAGATCTCTGTCGACTACGATCTCGTCCAATTAGTTCACCATGCATATGTGTAGCATAAAAAATTTGTTAAAATAACTATTTGACATAGAAAAATGATACATTCCACTAGACAAAAGACACTCACGGGACAAATAAGAGATCAAAAACATCCATGAACTTGAATGTATCCTATGAAAGTGTCGGTCATATCGAGCTAGATAAAATCATTGGATGATTTAAGTTAGATTCAAGGATTCAATAAGAATTCACTGGATTAATTTCGGTACGTCATTTAAAGGATTTTTTGTCACGATACAAGAGATATTCCAGATACTTAGAATGTTGTAAGTATCTATCATTTTAAAAACGTATGTCTCAGATCGATACTGTTTGATAAGAGAAAACATATCAATGGATAGGAAAACTAATGAGTAGAATACAAATCAATTACTAACGTATGAAACTACATATTAATCATTTTCTCAGGAAAATATGATATTTTCTTATGACAATCACAATCGATAGGAATCTAATCGATGATTCATTTCCAATGAACTCAATAAATGCAGATGTTCCTTTTGCAATGGAGTAGGATGAAGTTTTTCAGAAAGAACTTTCAATCTGGTAATGATTTAAGTTCAATATGATTCATAGAAAACTATGAGTATTCATTGTTTAACTTCTGATAAAGTCATGAACATTGAAATCTAAAGACTATTATTGTAATTAGAGTATGTGTTCAGGTATCAAATTTACATTATAGATAAAAATACATCGAGATATCATGATAGAAATTCTTTTGTTGAGATTGTTTCTATACACAAGTAAATTGTTTAGAACGTGTACGTATACAAACCTAAATATATATATATATATATCGGTGAACAAATATTCCTGTTTATTTTTTATTCATTGATAACAACAGTTCTCTATATTCAAATATGAAGGAACATTGTTACTTGCACAGAAAGCATGATATATATATTTTACATACATCGACAACCAAATGCCATTCCAATGCCAACTTTAATGGAATGGACTGAATATTTTCGATAACTCTATAACTTTCATGTTGATGGAAATATTACTGATGTGTTATGAATATTGATTCTTACTACTTACGTTGGATTTTGATTAACGAGATTTTGAAATATTGTTCCATTTTTGTAGTTCTATAAAAACTAATTATTCATAAATAATAGATAGTTATCGGTCATTTTCTAGATATTCATCTTGTCTTTCTTTCAGAGATTTCTGTTCATACATAATTTATATACTATTGTATTAACATGTAGAGTTTCATCTGATTGATCATAATCAATGGCTAAGATATGATAAAACAAACCCTGATGTTTTCATTACAATTTTTCAATCATGTAATTAACGACTGTTCGAAAAAAAAATAAATTTACCAACAGATACAACGAGAAAAAGATCCAAACATCTACAAAGAACACATTATTCTATAGTTTTCAGTGTTGTTTTCGAATAAACACACTTGTCGATGACGTACTTCAATAAAACAAAAATGATGTTTTGTTTTTGTTTTACGCCAATATCCATTTTGTTACTACATCAAGTAATGACTCATAGTACTTGATTTCTCATCCTATTGGATATTCTTGATGGTAGTGATCTGCAGAAAAAATTTATAACAAGTATTTTAAGTCAACGACTGTTTATTCGCCATCTGTTGGTTTTAATGATTTTCATAATTTATTCTACGTATCATGATATAATTTCCTGATGTATATGAATTGTTACATTCTCGGACTGCAAGAGACAATCATATCATACAACAATCACTTAGTCGTACGATAGTTCATTTAAATAAACAACCATTTCTTCTCGAATGAAATTGCAACAGATTTCGAAATCGTTCCAATTCGTTATTTCATATGTATCAATCAACAATCTGGTGGTTATTGCATATCTAATTAAAACATGCATACTAACTTTTCATTATAAACATACTTCGATAAGATAGAATTATGTTTAATATATGCAATATTATTATAGATCGGAGTAGTCTAATGTTTATTTTTCATTTCATCAAGGATGGGTGTTGAAAAATTGTGTACCATCATTAAATAATACACAAACTATTTACCCTGCTTGCATTAATGTAAATGCAGAAAAAGAAAATGAAATAGTGTTGAGAATTTTTGCATTCTCATGTTAAATGTTTATTAATCATTGATGGTATTTTTTCCTTGGTATAAATGTAAATTTCACACGCACACACACTTATAGACAATAAACGAATGAAATCTCAAAGATTGAATTCAACAAAAAAAAAACAAACAAGGACAGATGATGACTAGAAATAATTTAACTAACAAGGTGTGTGTTCCTGTTGATCAAATATTTAAAAATACGCGTCATTATGATTATTTTTTCGTTATTTAATCTACTTCTTCGATGGTTGGTCCTGAAGGACCTCCTGATTTCTTGCCTCCAGCAGGTCCACTTGGCATACCGCCATGAGCACCACCTTCACCACCTGAAATACAAAATAGAATAAATATTTTCTGTAATTTCTTCATTCTATGAACACTTACCATAAAGTTTAGCCATAATCGGTGAACAAATCTTCTCAATTTCTTTAAGTTTATGTTCGAATTCTTCTTTTTCAGCTAATTGATTGACTTCCATCCATTTCAGTGCTGCTTCGATTGTTTCGGTTATTTTAGCTTTGTCATCAGATGAAATCTTCGCCGATATCTTGTCATCACTGATACTTGTCTTCATATTGAAGCAATAAGATTCAAGTGAATTCTTAGCTGAGATACGTTCACGTTGAGCTTCATCTTCTTTCTTGTATTTTTCAGCATCAGATACCATTCTTTCGATATCATCTTTTGATAAACGTCCTTTATCATTTGTGATCGTAATTTTATTTTCACGACCTGTTGATTTATCAACAGCCGATACGTTTAAGATACCGTTGGCATCAATATCAAATGTAACTTCGATTTGTGGTACACCACGTGGAGCTGGTGGAATACCAGAAAGTTCGAAATTACCAAGTAAATGATTATCCCGTGTCATTGAACGTTCACCTTCGAAGACTTTGATATCAACACCTGGTTGATTATCCGAATAGGTGGTAAATGTTTGTGTTTGTTTTGTTGGAATGGTTGTATTACGTTTAATTAAAGCTGTCATAACACCGCCGGCAGTTTCAATACCCTTGAATCAAAGAACAAGGAAATTATTTGAAACAAGAAAAAATCTACAATTCCGCTGTTTCTTACCAATGAAAGTGGTGCGACATCAAGTAAGAGTACATCTTTGACTTCTTCGGATTTATCACCTGTTAAAATAGCTGCTTGAACGGCTGCACCGTATGCAACGGCTTCATCCGGATTGATGGATTTGTTTAATTCTTTTCCATTGAAAAAATCTTGAAGTAGTTTTTGTACTTTGGGTATGCGTGTTGAACCGCCGACAAGTACAATTTCGTGAATACTTGCTTTATCCATTTTAGCATCGCGCAATGCCTTTTCAACTGGTTCAAGTGTTGAACGGAAAAGGTCAGCGCAAAGTTCTTCAAATCGTGCACGTGTAACTGTTGAATAGAAATCAATACCTTCGTGAAGAGAATCGATTTCAATTGAAGCTTGTGAAGATGATGAAAGTGTACGCTATAAAAACAAAAATCAAAATTACAAGTACAAATACATATTGAATTTTTAAAATAAAATATCTTACTTTGGCACGTTCACAAGCTGTACGTAAACGACGAAGACCACGTTTATTTTGTGACAAATCTTTGTTGTTCTTGCGTTTAAATTCTTGAACAAAGTGCGTTACCATTCGATTATCAAAATCTTCACCACCTAAATGTGTATCACCAGCTGTTGATTTAACTTCGAATATACCTTCCTCAATTTTAAGTACAGATACATCAAATGTACCACCACCCAAGTCAAATATAAGAATATTTCGTTCGGCTGAAACTTTTTTATCTAAACCATAGGCGATAGCAGCAGCTGTTGGTTCATTGATGATACGTAAAACGTTAAGACCAGAAATGACACCAGCATCTTTCGTTGCTTGACGTTGCGAATCATTGAAATAGGCTGGTACAGTAATGACAGCTTCAGATACTTTTTTACCGAGATACGCTTCAGCTATTTCTTTCATTTTAGTTAAAACCATTGATGAAATTTCTTCCGGAGTGAATGATTTCGTTTCATTTTTGTATTCGACTTGAATTTTAGGTTTAGTACTCTCGTTTATGACTTTAAATGGCCAATGTTTCATATCAGCTTGTACAGTTGCATCATCGTATTTACGACCAATGAGTCGTTTAGCATCGAAAATTGTATTGTTTGGATTCATAGCTACTTGATTTTTAGCAGCATCACCAATCAAACGTTCACTATCGGTGAATGCAACATAGGATGGTGTTGTACGATTACCTTGATCATTGGCAATAATTTCAACTTTTCCATGTTGGAATATACCAACACACTACATAAGGAGATAGTGCATGAGTATTGTTGAGAGAAAATAAAACACAGAACTATGTACTTACTGAGTATGTAGTGCCTAAATCGATACCAATAGCACGTGCCATTTGTATTTAAATGTCGTAGGAAAGAAGTTGATAACGAATATAAAAATTTCGAATAATACAATGTGAATAATGTTCTCTGCGTTTAGTCTTTATATAGGGTAAAGCTTTTTTCCTTCTGGTACAATCGAGAACTTTCTCGTAGAACACTGGAGAAGAAAAGAACGAAAAGAAAAGAAAAAAAAAGGAAGAAAGAGACGCATATACAATCAAGAATGTTCTACAACATGGTAGATCAGAGGACAATTTGTGTTTGTCTTAGTCAGAGTTGATAATACAAAAGAAATTTCCATTTTGTGCAAGAAGAAATTATAGAAAAGGAATTCATGACAAATATTTCGAACTTTCTACTATAAGACACACGATGAAGAGTGACATCTGTTAACGAAGAATTTCAGCCTTGTCATGCTGTAGAGTCACCCACACAAGTAATAGTCTCTTATTATTAATTATATATGTCATATAATTACGTAGAAAAACAACAAAGCTTTTAAGTTTCGTTTTTTTGAAAGTCTTAAATATTGATTCATTATTGGTAGGGGCCTTACTTTCGCATATGTCTATTCCAATACAACGTTTTTGTCATTTTCAATTCACTAACTTTTCTTGAATCATTGAGACAAAATAAAAAAACTGAATTCGTTCTTATTTTATCTCACAAAGCTGTTTTAATAAAATGCATGAAGAAAATACAACACAATAAGTCAATGTTTGTTTTTGTTGCGCTTGAAAAAAAAAAGAAATAGAAACTTTTCATCACGCATCTTCTTTTGGTGGATACGTAGACTCAAATGGCGAAAGTAAACATCGAATCGCTTTATTTTGAAGACAACCATTGATGAATTCATCTTTTGATAATGATTGATTTTGATCCAAATCTAATTCACGGAATATATCATAAGCAACACATTCTGCCGAATTTTCACTCATTTTATTTCGTGTGATGGTAAAGAGTTTCTTTAATAATTCGATCATTTCAGTTGGTTCAATTGTTTGAGAATGATCTGTATCGAATAACGAGAACGTATATTGTAATTTATCAAGTGGTTCACCAACGGATGTTAATGCGTAAGCGATGAGAAATTCTTTGAAATCTATTCGTTGATTTCCTTTAAAAAACAAAACAAAATCAAACTTTAATAAGAAAAACAAACAGAAACTATTTTCAGTAATAGAAAAAAAAAGCACAAACCATTATAATCAAACGCTTGAAAAACATTTTCAGCAATAGCTTCAACATTTTTTGTAGAAGAATTTTCTAATTCTTTGTAAAATTTTATAAATTGACTTTTGCTTAATTGGCCATTTGGACATACATTTAAAAATTCTCGATACCAACCTTGAATAACATACGGAGTTAGATGAGTCTGCTTCATTAAATATCGATAATCATTTAATGATAAATCTTCTTCTAGCTGATGGTGTTGTTGATTACCCATGTCTTTCAGTAAATAAATGACAAACTAAAAATTTATTTCGCAATGAACCTTCAAAAGACAATATATGGCACTACAACAAAAAATTGATTGCCTACAACTATATTTTTTTGCAGCAAAGAATTTTCTGTCTTATGTCACACTCGTAGATTGTCTCGCGATGAAAAATAATAAAAATGCAGGTCATACTAGAATGATGGTTGGATAAAAACGAGTAAAGAGAGAGAGTGCAGAAGAAGAAGATTGAATGAAGAGAAGCATGTTTTAAAAAAATTTCAAGTATGAATGAACTAGAAAATATCTAGTATGAAGATTTCTCTTAATTAATTCTAGTAAGAGAAATTTTTTCTCTTAACAACACCACCCTTTCTTTATTTATCGGATGATAAAAATTTCTCTTTCCTCTCATATTCATTACTTGTTAAAACTCACTGTTTTATGTCTTCTAGATCATGATTAAGATTCATAATCAAGATATTTTTTCCTCATAAATAGAAACAGATTTCTTTTTACTTCGTGTTCCATTTTTTACACTTGTTTTAAGGTAAGCAGATTTATGTCTCGCTTCAAGGGCCGATATATTTGCTAAGCTCTTTGAACAGAAAGTGAGAGTAGCACTGTTCGACTCTTCGCCAAAAGAATACTAAACTCCAGATGATTATCATAAAGCATATTGCTGATATTGATTCATTTGCAAAGAATAATTTGAATTATAAATATTTGTTTTGTTAAACAAATACCGTTTAAAAATATTTACTGAACACATATAGAACATTGAGACATCACGTTATACCAAATCTAACTGTAAAGAAGAATAATTGCTTGCTTATTTAATTTACGTGTAATTATTTCATTGTAAGAGAAAAAAGAGAGCATGCATCGAAACAGGATAGTTCTGTCTTTTATATATCCTCCTACTCTCCCACCCTCACATATTGATTGAATCAGAAAGATGAAAGAGAATATCATCAAATAAATAATTAATAAATCTAGGTGCATCACGACCTGAACTTTCACTATCAAAATATATTACTAAAATAAGTAACATACACTGATTTTTATCATGAGCTGAATAGTGGGAAAACGTGATTGTACGAAAGAAACTAATGTGTTACTGACAAAGTTACATCATGATATGTTTACAAGGAAAATCTACATTGAAACGTAATTTGAAGAAAAATAATATATAAATGACGAATTCATCGAAAGCGTGATCAAATCTTATGTGTCCTAGCTTATTAACACTGTTGAATGATGTACAACGATATTTTATGATCATTGTATTTGATAGTAGGAGTTTTTGTGATATACATTTATCTAAAATCATTTGTATTTTAAGATTTATCGTCGTTGGCTAATATTTGAAATATATATATTGTTTCATTGTGTCTCTGAAGAAGTGAAATTGCTCTCGAATAATATGCATGAATTAAATCTTGATTTCACTGTACAGAAAACACTCAAGTCCACGTGGAGAACATTAAGTCCTGTCTCGAATAATTCGACATTAAGAAAATCATTGAAGTCAGACGAATTTGATTCGCTAGAATAAGAATTTTTGGTTGGCTTTTGTCAATAATAAATCAAGTTTTCAAACAGGTCAATGATATTGGTTTGTTGTGCTGTTTTTCTTATCTAGATTTATTATTATTCTACATTTAAGTTTGATACAGTCGGTTCAGCTAAAATTTGTTATTTTTTTTATATTCTATTTCATTTGCTTCTAAACAGAAATAATCAAACAACAAGTCTTGTTGCTTTTATCCTTTCATCTTCGTTATTTTCATCATTAAAAGCACGTGGATGTAATAGCGTGGCTCGGATTTAGATCGACTCGATCATTTTCTAGATAATTTGATTGATGTAGCGAGATTCCAAATAATTGATAGAGTTATGAATCAAGAATGAAAATCCCCAGATTCAAATCCCATGATAGTCCAATGAATAGTATCGAAAACTGGCTTGAAACTGCTGCATTGTTTTATGAAAATTGTATGCGTTCATCGGAATATTCAGTACGAAGATTCTATTAGAAGTTAGATCTTACTGATGTGAACTATCACACACATTAAAAATAGCCGTTAGAACTACGAAGACTTGCGAAGTTGATAGTAACTAAGAAAATGCTCAGATGAATAATAACGACAAAGACTGTTGTATAGGATGTCATATACGATAGATTCCAGCAGCGGTCGTATGGTATCCAACATGATTTTATATTGCCCATCGCATTTGTGTCTAGTGCATAACCGATGGTTGATTCGGTTGTTCAGTTAAAGCAGAATACAGAAATTAACTTTGTTCTTGTTTAAATATTCTCTAGTAAACATATTCCTCAGTTCCATCGATCTAATGTAACTTAACATTAATTTATATTTACCAATGGATTTCTGATTCGTGAACGGTTTTTAGTATCATGGACTCATTTTACCAGAAGCATCAGATGGAATATAGATACTTGCCCAGTGTATGATGGATCCGAGATCTCATTGAATTTATGTCAACTTGCATATTAACAGATTTTTCTACGCATATTGTTGTTTTCAGAAATGATGAAAATATGATCACAATTTTGAATACAAGAATTTTTCATGTCCTTGTTAAAACATACTTTATTTTTCAATAAAATTCTTGACATAATGGTAACGGAACCAAACGATGTACATGTTGTGTATTATATCATTAAGCAGACATACCATTCAAAGCCTGAACTTCGTACGATTTCAAATGGTTTCATGCTTGCTTTAAAGAACATATAGAAATCAATAGTTGTTTATGGTCCCAACTAAAATCACATTGTATCCATTCGAATTAGAATATTTTTTATTATGGTATGACAAATAATCTCTACATTCAGACAGATCTACTTGTTAAAACTTCATTTCAACTTTTTTTAGTGCGTGACAATGAGATATTCAGATATGATTCAGTGTTAAATTTGCGCGAAAATAAGGTTAACCCTAGTTTGGTCGAAAGCAAAAATGTCGAAGGGCAAAAATGTCGAAAATTTTCGCAAAATAATATCGAAAGGTTAAAAGGTCGAATGATAATAATGTCGAAAGAAAAAATGTCGAAAGGAAAAAATGCCGAAAATAGGAACGTCGAAAAAAATGTCGAAATGAAAATGATCGAAAGATAAAAATTAGGAAAGAATAGAAAATGTTTTTTTCGTTCAGAAAAAATTATTATATTTGTTTTATTGAAACAGATCTTAATCATAAAATAAAGTATATGAATAATAAAGATAAAATGCTGAAAGACTTTGAATTAAAGATCAAACATGTATTGATATGAAGTTTGGAACTATGTTTTATTTCTCACGAGATACAAAAATCCAGTAAGAAGTTGAGAAGAATTAATTAGACCATCATTATATCGTTGATACAGAGTATCAACAGGTTTTTGTTTTCCTGTTGTTCGTACATTTTTTTTCTCGATGCACCAGAAGACCACTGAAGAATAATTGTTTGAATATTTGTTTCCTCAGCTTGCATGAATTGAATAAACCGCCATATGTTGGGGTGATTGCGTAAAATACGATGGTTCATTCTGTTATGATAACCTTCAATGAGAAAGTATAGACGTCGCTTTCGAAATAGATTCCATCGTTGAGTTACATAGCGCTCTCGGGTGTCTGTGACACTTCACCATGTTCAAACGTCGAAAATATTATCTGTATATAAATAAGTATAAACTTTTGAAATTTTTTCATTTATATATCTAGTATTCCAAATTTTTACATTGCGATGTTTTTATAGTTCGACATTATAGTTTTCGATATTTGTACTTTCTACATTATTACCTTTCGACATTTTAACTTTCGACATTTTAACTTTCGACTTTTTTAGCTTCGACATTTTAGCTTCGACATTTTAGCTTTCGACCAAACTAGGGGGAATCGAAAATAATGCACAGCAGATTTTTGGATATAGTTGTTATTCAATGAAAAAGACCTTGACTACAAGGCTACATGTAATTTCACAAAAAATCCTTTTTTTCTGCAATGTTTCTAGACGCTGATGATCTACTATGTCAAAATAAATTGAAAGAGATCATTCGATTTTAGATATATTTTTGTATTAAGTATCTAGAGTGCAATCGAACGAGTTTTCTTGTTCATCATGTCTTATTTCAACAAAAATTATGAACAAAAAATCGAATGAAGTCTAGAGTTTTTCTTTACGAACATCACACCGGTGTTATGACTGAAGGATAAATCGATGAAGTATGAATCGTTTAGTTGAAGAGATCTGAAAACAACAATCTCTAATTTATAATAACAACGATTCGAACGACATCAATGTAATCTACTAGTACAGCATGGCAATAAAGTCTAGAATAGATACTGAGTGCCAGATATTTATTCCTAAAGCAAACTTTCTTTAGTCGAGTATCAGAAATTTATTCTAGCAAAACTCTTATAGAAGATCATCAAGATTCATATACTGTTGATGATTACAGAACATCTAATTGTTCGTTGAGAACCATTCTTAATGTGGTTCAGAACGACTTAAAAATAAGTAAAATACGATAGTTGAAACAATGATCGCCTCCACTTTGGTATGAATATGATCGACTTAGTGATGATCACTTTTGAATAATTCTATTTGACTCTCCTAATTAATCAAAGCAGAACTTTTATTAGCTGTTATTTTCAAATATTAGTTTAGGCAAGTCACTTGAAGTTATCATATAATTGTCGCAATAGAAATCAAAATTCTACTTGTAGAACTTAACTTTGTAATTTCTACTAGGAGAAATTCCAATAGCACGCGATTTTTATTTGAACAAGTATAAATTATAATTTTAATCTCTACTATAGAAGAATTGTAATTTTGTCTGTAGTAAATTTTAAAATTCACCTTTTTACAAATGATATAATGTAGATTGAAAACAGAAAAAATCTTGCAAATTAAATCTAAATTGTCGCTACATTTTCAAAAGAAAACATTCTAATTTAATATAATATTGAGCTATTTTATTTGAAACATGATTAACACATCGAATGTTTAGGCGAGAAATTTCGTGTAAAATGTTTTATCAAACAAGCTGCGCATAGTATAGTAGCATATTGGTACATTGAAAGATGGTTGAAGCGAACTCAATTTAAATTTTGGTTTCATCAGCCTATCGTCTTTACGCAACAAACTGTGTTCTATCTTCAAGATGTGAAGTTAATGATCAAATAGATTTAACAAAAAAATAATTTTTCAGAATTACGTGCTACTGATTATCAAAATTTACTATTACAAACTTCTATTCAAGCTTGTAAAGATTATGTTAGTATAGTAGACAAGTTTGTCTCACAAAAAATGGATATGTAAACAAATTAGAGTACTGTTTGGTAAAAAAGTTCATCCTACTAAAATAAATATATTGTTCAAGCATATAGATATAAACCTTTTGAAATATTCAGAAAATTCTACTGCTGATCTACCTTATTAATATATAATATCTATGCTTCTTTGAATCCTCATTTGTAAAAACGTCGATTTTAATACGTACTACAGAGAAAATTACAATTCTTCTTGAGCACAAATTTTTATCATTTATATTAGTCCAAGTAAAAATTACGTGTTATTGGAATTTATCCTAGTAGAAATTACAATTTTAAGTTCTACAAGTAGAATTTTGATTTCTACTGAGACATAACTATAAGTTTAAAAATAAAATTTTTATTCTCTTCATGTAGATTTATTATTCATTCAACACATGTATTAATAATTGAAACAGTGTTTATCTATACGGAAAACTATCGAAATACCTAATCATATGATATAAACAAACTCTTGTACTTCAATGTAGTTGCAATTTAATAACATAAAACCCTGCAAATCTAGAACGTTCTTCAACGGTTGCATTGAGCATTAAGTGAATTCTTGTTCACGATTCAGTGTTTCTATACATATTCAGCAATCTTCTATAGGACATTATAGAATTCTTCATTGAAAGTGAAGAAAATGCTCTGTATTATACATTAGATTCGATTCGTTGGAAGCCTTCGATCTGAACGACATCAAGACTTATCGTTTTCTCATCAAGAAAACATGTTCATGAAAAGTTCTATATATATATATTAATATAACAATCGCTGAATATAGTTTGTCAATAAATCGTTTATCGTTGACTCTAAGAAAAATTTTGACTGTGAAACGAATGTATACCTTCGTATTCGTTTGAAGAACTATGCCCATCTATATTTTACGTATGTTAAACAATAAAGTTAGAAGTTATAGTTGATTCTAATAGCTCGATACTTCATTTAGAGAGAAAATATTTTTACTGTATCAAATCATAGTTGCGGCCATCGGAGTCGCTCAATTTTCGATGATGGATCATGATTGATCCATTAGTTATGTTTTGTTGAAAATTCAAATTGAAATATACTTGATCAACATGTTGATGTTTCCAAAAACAACAACATGATAATTATGCTTATAAAGGTTGACGAAAATCTTTTTCATTTCTCGTAATGCAAGAAAAACTAAAATGGAACTATTTTGAATGAAAAAAATTTATTGTTCATGTTTCTGTGTTATATTGATCAATAGAAATTTTATATTGAATATTTAATTTCTGTTCGGCTTCAACCAATTATAGAGTAGATGCGACTATTTTGTTTTTCCAATTTTTTCATAAGCCTAGTTATTTAATTACAGAACATATTTGAGCCCCGTAATAAGTTCGGTAGTAAGTAGATTATTTTATTGAAAGACGTTGTATTCTGATCAATTTCAAGGACATCGAAATACGATACTTACGTATTATTGAATATAATAAATAATTTATTTTTTTGAGATTTGCATCAACAAAGATTTCATCTTCACACATGATTGAAAAATAAATTACATATTTTGTTTATTCAAAGACAGGATAAAGAAAGTGCGCTCACTTCACTAAGACGAAAACAAAAATAAACGATCTTGTATGAGAGAATTACTTTCAATTATGATTCTAAAGTTAGCATATTCCAAAGAAATTCTTAGTAGATTATGTGCATGATTTCTTGATTAGTTTTGAAGAAGCTAGTCAGAGATTATTTTCATAAAACATTGATTTTAATTACTGATAAATATAGAATAAACTGTACAGTAATTACTATTCATGACAAAAATAATGAAAAGCAATTTATCAAAAATCATTAATTCAAGCTATTGAATAATGATATAATCTGACAATTAGTTGTTCTAACAAAAATCACCACGATTAAATCATGAATGCTCGCATGATTTAATCATATTGGATGCATCAGAATCAGATACCAGTATGAATACAAGCATTCCTTTGATTGTGTAAGAACATCAAGACTTGTCGAACAAAATTAACGTATGTACCGACAAATTTTTCTCTTCTTCAGATGAGTGTAACTAACTTCTTTGCTTGTCGTAATTGACATACAATGCCTAATATACAATTGGAAACTTGATTACGTAGTTAGTAAATATTATCAGCAAGTCCTTGAGCACAGAGAATAAAAAGTAGTTCGTTATACATACAACTAAATGATTGACTTTTGCACGTGAATGTCAAATCAGTTCAAATCGAATATTTTTACATCCTTTATTATGATAGGCATTTTCCAACCCTTGACTGATTAATTATTCAGATATGCATATCTATGGAGACGAACTTTTCAATCGTCAATCGAAAGTTGAAGTTATGTATGTTTCATAAGAAATTAGAAAAAACACGGTCAGTATTCATTTGAGCATTAAGTTCATTATAAATTTATATTTAGAAAAAAAAAAGAGAAATATTCACAATATATCATATTTAGCGATCAAATACGGTGCAGATGTGTGTCCTCGCAAGAATCGTATATATAATTGAACCTGCTAGCGTAAAGTAATTTAAGTATAATAATGAGTGAAAAGTACATCAATATTACTCTTAAGTACTGTTGTAAGAGTATCAAATACACAAATTTACTAGTAAAAGTGATAGAATGCTAAGAAATTTAATATACTTTAGTTTATGAGCATTGCAAGTACTTTTTAAGGGGTTTGTTCTTTATCTGCTATTGCATGAAATATGTCTGTTCAGAGGAAATTAACATTTCGAATCTCATTCACATCCACTTCCTCACACCATCACCCCCTCATTCACAATATTATTTGAACATTTTCTTGTTACTTTCCGTGCTACCGTAGAAGTTTCTACGTAACATCTTTCAAGTTAACGAGTTCATTCGAATGATACACGATTAGAAAAATTTAGTTCACTCTATATGAGAGAACATTTTGCATCATTTTCATTAGTTCATCTATTGGCTAATATAACGATCAAAACAGATTTTTCCCTGGGAAAAAACGAAAAATAAAACAACAATTAACTATTATTGTTTACTGTACGATAAAAGGCAAACTGTTTTTTCTTTAGTGATTTCTAGACTTTAGACCTTTGTCATGATGAGTACATCGGGTTATGTTAGGGCAGCTGTTCTTCGTCGTTACAAAATAAAATCAAGAAAAATATGAAACTGAATTAGCCTTTAGCAAGAAGTATAGAAACGGTGAGTAATCTAAGATAAACAAACTGTATTTCTACAGTAATTTCAACTGAATAAACCTTATTATGATAGTAAGAAAATGAGCATATTTCAATTTAGCACTCGATAACTATCGAAAGAATACGTTTGATAGATGATGCTATTGAGGATGATGATTGAAATAGAAATCTATGGTATTTTCATCTGAAAGAAGTGATTTATCTATCATTAACTAGGCAATAACCAACAATAAATACAATCATGCTATCGTCAACGTATCAAACAAACAAACAATGTTTAGACACTCAGGGTCAAAAATTGAATCAGATGATTTGAAAAATTGCCTTGATCATTATTTTTTTAGTCCCCTCTACTCTCTCTCTCTCTCTCTCTCTCACTGTGCCGTTGCTTTTTCGCACGAACAAGAGAATGAAAATGAGAATCTACATTGAATACAGGCTCACTAAATAATGTATTTTATGTACATTTCTGTTTTTATTTTTTTTTCTGCATTCTCTCATACTTGGTAAAGCTAAGAATATTTTTGTCGTGATCTATCGTCTTGTTTCTTTTTTTGCGATGGGTTTTTTTACGTCCCATAGAAACAAAAGTCAGTCAGCCGTGTTGAAAATGATGTGAAGTCGTTGTTGATGATTATGCGCCGTCCTACTTGAATAAAAGCAACGTCTATTAACGATCGGTAACCGAATAACAACAAAATCAAGAAGGATACTCAATACATAACGCCTTTCCATATGCACTCTATATAAATAAGAGTAGTAAGAGAGAGAGAGAGAGAACATTATCGTCTATAACTTTGTTTTCTATAGATTCCATTGGACGTCTTTATACGGTGAAAGTTAAAGGAACGAGGGGGAAAACGAACTTACTTTTATTAGCATATGGGTTGCAACAACGGCAAGCACCATGCAGAAAAAAGTGATACCAACAAACAATCAACAGTCAAAAATATATTAAATTATAAATCAAGTCGAAAGTCCAATCTACCTCGACCATTGAGTTATGCAGGAAAAGATGAACGTCATGAAGACTACAAAACATCGAAGAGACCATTATCTTTGTTCGTTGATGCTCCTCTGCCCGATTTAGAAAAAAGTAAGATTATTTATTCGAAACAATCTATTCGACGAAACTTTTCTTCTCTTTTACGAAACAAAGAACTACCAACATGTACTTCTGATAATCAAAATCCACCAGTAATGGATTCAAATCTATCATCTCAATCTTCATCAAGACGATCGTCTACAACAATCGATTCAGTAATCACAGGTAATGCAATTAATTTAGTAGAGTATTAAAGAAAAATGTAATGTCTATTAATCTCTTAGATCAAGCAACTTGTAGTACATGCAATGAACAAAAAGACGACGAATTACTTATCATCGACAAGTAGATAGGTCTACTATTTATATATAGATACGAATATTCAGTGTGTTTATCAATTCTATAAATAGATCAAATGAAACGTTGATTCAAAAGAATGAAAATGATACTAACTCGATTGATGAAAATAATTGGAAATATTATTTGCCATTTACACTTGAAAAAATTCGTACAATAAACATATTGAAAGATATAATTGATCGATATGTTAATAATGAATTTTTTTATATATTAAATCGTTTACTTCGATTGGAAAGAAAAGATGAAAATGAAGATTTTCTCGAATGGTTTTTCGATGAACTTGAATATTTAATGCATTCATTCGATGATAACAATCAGTATGAACATAAATCTTTACTTTTAAGTGCATTAGAACAAGATCGCTACGATCATATGAAATATCTCTTAGAACGCCAATTACTGCCAAGTAAATTAGATATCAATACAATCAATGATCAAGGTCGTCATTGTTTATTAATTCTTGCACATAAAAATGGTCCAATCGATTCCATGAAATATTTATTGACACGACATTTATCGTGTCTCGATACAAATAAACTTGATTTAAATATGTTCAGTTCATTACATCATGCATGTCGACATTTCAATCTATCGATATCAGAATTATTACTTCAACATACGAGTAAGAAAACTTTACAAACAGAAAATTCTGAATTACATACACCACTCGATTATTGGATTGAATGTTTATGTTCATTAAAAAAACTAAAGCCAACATACATTCAACATCATTCCGATATATTACGTCTTGATTTTCTATTGAATAATTCTGATTATCATTCTAATATATTATTTTTTCAAACATTGATTAATCATGGTGGACAATTAACGAAAATTCCATTACGTTACATGCGTTCGGTTTTGCCGCAACTAACATTTCAACAAAAATTATCCTATGTTGATCATCATGTCAATCTTTGTTGTACGGTATATAAGAATCGTTTATCAACATTAATACGTGATTATGATAATTTAAAAATCAGTATACAAGCTGGAGAAATTTTAACCGAATTCATCTATGCATTAGGTACCGTACAAATTGAAGTACAAAATCATTTGACAGTACATAGATATTCAAGTGTTTATGAAACGGCTATACAAAATATCTATCGTGAAAATAATCAAGGAAATTCTTCTAATCCATTTAAAGCCAAAGAGAAAAGTGTTTTACAAATTAATATGCGTATGCTTTATTTTAAATTTTTTCGTTTATTTCAATGTATTTATAACAATCCAGATGTTAATGTAAAAAATTTTCATTTTGAACATATATTTCGTCGTGTTTGGATTTATTGGAAAGAACCTGTGAAAGCATTTATTGTGCAATGTAGAGAAAAAAATGTTTCACTAAAATCTATTTGTCGTATATTAATATTTAAACGTTTAATTCATTACCCTGCTGATATTCAATATTTACCAATCAATCTGTCTTTAAAACAATTCGTTTCATATGATAATCAATATTTCGTTGTTGAAAAAAAATATTAACTTCATTCAGAGCTTCATTTTATTTTTTCATAATTTTATTGAAAATAAAAGAACAGTTTCGTTGACTATTAAAAACAATACATGATGATCGATTGATCAACGGTATCTAGATAGAAGTGAATTGGTCTTTTTATATTCATGATAACAATAGTAAATCGATATGTTCGTTAGAATTCTCGTTTTTTGTTTCAAGAGATTTTTAAATGAAAAGGATAACTAATACAAAAAAACAGTAACCAAGTCGCATGAAATCTGGCAAGCTATGTACGGTATGTAGAACAAACAGAGTAATGAGATGCTTATCTGTCATTCATGAATTTTTCAATACATATTCGATTTTGATGCCAGTGGTAATGAATTAGTTATGTTTTTCTTGAGTTTTAATTTATAATTCTTAATTTTTGTAGTCTATCTGGCATGTTCAATCAACACAGGGCTAACAAAATCTTGAATTAATGTCAAGCTCACTTCATTTACGTCAGGTTACAATCTCAATAAAAAAACCATCTCGAAAAATTAATCGTAAGTATAAAAAGTTTTCGACTTTTGAATATCTTAGTTGATGCTATTATGACAATGATGACTCAGTCTATCTATTTTATTTTTATCCTCTAGTCATGATTATAAAGATTAGTCATTGTCTGTTAAAAATAACTTTTCCCCATCTGAATCATTACATCGAATAATTATGGTCACTGGATCATATAAGCCTGACGAGGATCAGATGACTCAAACAACAACCATATCAGAGGGCAATATTTGATGTAGGTAATAAAAAAATTCAAAAATTGTAGTGTTTGATCATTTTCAAATGATCAGGAAAGAAGAACGGTTGTCAAATAGAAGAGTATATCCTACGCATTGATATTCTCTAGTATCAAAAATGCCGACTTGTATGTTAGATGATATGATTAAAAATAGTTCAACTTTGTATTCAATAATGGTGCACAACTTTTCAATCTTATAGACTTGAGAGTATGACGACGCGTATTAAATCGTCTTCTAAGTAGTTGTCAAGAAAACTTCCAAATAATTATAACTGTATCCGTTCGATGTAAGAGCCACAGTGATATGAATAAGTTCAATAAGATCAAATCGATATTGGAAGCTCAAATGAAATGATCATTGATCATTTCCATTTGTTAAAGATGAGCAATCCAGGATAAGTTTACAGAAGAGGAGATGATTATTGAGTTAGAATCATTTAAATGTTGAAGGGATCTATTTCAATGAGATACTCTTATTTGTTGCTTTCTTTTTTTTTACATCCAAATGTCGATATCCACTAGTGATAGTGTTAACAGTCATTCTATAATTTACTGAGTGATTCATACAAACGGCATAATTTACTATTATTTGGAAATGATCTAAACTTGAATCGTTTCAAGATTGACATCATAGACTAGAATCACTTTTAATATATTACAGTGTTTGCATCTAATGAGTGCATTATACTATCTCCATGAATTCTTCAGTAAAGATTTACAAGAATGACACGACTATCATCAATATACTTGGCAAATGATACACTGATCATACATTCATACATGCGTATATTAAATTTTCGAATACTATACCGTATGATTTCAATTTTCGCAGATGTCACCCAGTATCAATACAATATTTACTGAGGTAGATTGTACAAGAAATATGGCGAAAGATGATCCAAAGTGTATATATATATCATTTAGAATAGATACGGTGACTCGGTCGTTTTTCGTTCATTTCACATCAAGCATATAAAACAGGAATAGAATTTTCTAAGAACGAACGAGAATGAAAAAAGGTTCCGTATTTGCTCATAGGAAAGTTCCTTTGGGAATAGGTTATGGCACGCCAAGTAATATATCATCTACATCATCCTCTCTTTTTGATAATAGTCTCCAACAACAACAACAACAACAACAACATCCATTAGGATCTATTCGAAATTGGCAGGGTACACCAACCAATACACGCCGACTACCTCCATCTCTTAATCATCAACAATTATTACATCCATCCAATTCATCGACAAGTATAAAAGGATATGGTATGGCTCCTACGACTGCTGTTACAGCCCATACTCCAAATACGAGTATTATCAACAGAGCAAAACCATGTACCATTCAATATCTTGTTGAAAATCTTAATGAAGTAAAACGAAAAGGAAACTAAAACCATTCTTTCACATCGTCTCTTGTTAATTTTCATTTCGTACACTATCTATAGTTACTTACTGCACTTGCTATACCTCATTCAATGCGTTATGAAACAAAATATGGATTTGAAGATATTCTTACTGTTCTCGATGTATGATAAATTGTCTTCGTACCTTTTTTTAAATTTATTCTAACTACATCTACATCTCATGTTTCCTACCTATCATAGCATCTAGCAAATCCATCTCGATATGAAAATCAACGTTTTCAACCATTTCCACCTGCGCCACAACCGAATAAGACAGGTGGTAAAGTTTCCTTAACAGATCGTTGGGCATATTTAAAACATGTTCTGTTAACATATCGTCTTTCGACAAGCGAACAACTAGCACGGATCAAACCAGAACGTACAATGTCAAATGAAAATATAATTATTATGATTGATTTATTAGTTCAATTAACAAAATCTATTATTAAAAGTGAACATGAACAAGATCGTATAGTAGAAAACAATTATTTAAGAGAATTTAAATTAATAATGCGGCAAATGTTTTGGATTGGTCGATATGATCCACTTGTTATGAAAGAATCCATGTATGAATTAAGACATCATATTTACGCTAAAGACAATCTTGAAACCATGGATAAATTAAAACACGAAAAACAAATGACTGACTTGACAATAGAACGTGATCAACTTAAACAACAAGTAACATTTATAAATTCGAATTTTCGTTCTCCTTTTCTAATTTGAATTTGGTTTGCATGTAGTATGACATTTTAAAAACAACTTATAATGAACTTGAAAATGAATGTAAAATGTTGACAACTTCAAATGAAACTGATCTTATTGAATTTACAAGAAAACTTGAACAGATATCTGAGGAACAAGCGAAATTAGTTGAATTAACACAAATCGTAGAACAAAAAGGTAAAATTTCTGTTTTTTTTATTCATAGCATTTACAATTATCAATTTCTCGTTTAGAAATGAATAAAAAACATTTGACTGATCGTAATCAATCCTTATCAGATCGATTGTTTTCTCAACAAACCGATGCTGAATTACAACGTCATATTCGTTCAAATTGTGAACTTAAACAACAACACGAAGTTCTACTTTCTACCTTACTTCTTGAACAACAATTACATTCAACAGCAACCAATGATCATAAGCGACTTGTCAAAGAAGTAACAAGTGTTTTGAGCATCTTCATCAATGATCGATCTTAAATTCGAGAAATACTAAAATACACAAGAATCCAATATAGCTCAGTTGAAGAATCTCGCTAGATAATCACCTTATAGATTTCAAAGTTCATTTATTGAAAAGAGTATGTTACACTGAAGTACTGTATTCAAAAAACAAAATGTCTACCTTTTTCCGTACTCAACAGAAGATCACATTCTTAATTAAAGGATTAAAACTCAAGCAATCTTTCATATGAAATCTATCTGAAAAAACTTTTTTCCTTTTATGTAAGATTACAGTTTGTGAAGTATTCAAAGCAGACCCATTACCTTTCTTGTCTAACAAGGTTAGAATACATGAGAATATCATAAAATCATGTATAAATATTACTACCTTTTATTACCCAGACGCATGAATGCTTGTAGCAGAAATAAATCTAACTTTTAAAACTATCGTCATGTCAAGAATGATTGATCCTTTTCGGACTCAAAAAAACAACATCGTGCACCTGCTATCATAGAAATAGGATAACACTACACTCTGTTTGTTCTTTTCGCTTTTTTTTTCTTTTCTCATGTATTACTTTTAATTATTTTTCATTTTCACTAGTTACAAGAATCACTTGCTAAATATCAAATAATCCTTAGTGTATATAAACATAAAGCACCTCGACCACCGCCGTCCAGTGTTGACTTTTGTTTAAGTGATATTATTGGTGAAACAACATCAATTATTGATAATAATGCTGTTAAACAAGCACAAGTAGTCATTGAAAATTTAACAAAAGAAATCATTGCTCAAGAAATTTCAATTACTCAACATCATCGAGATCTTGAGCAAGAATCGAAAAAAGTTATTAGAATTTATTTTTCAATAATTACATTGAATGAACTGGAAAGAAACATCTATTTCTAATTTAGAAAATTGAAGAACTTCAAACAGCTGAACGGGAATGGAAATCGGCTGCTAAAAATGGTCAACGACGTGCAGCTCAACAAAATGAATTAAGTCGTTTTCAACAAGAAATTCGTATGCTGCGAACAAAAATTGTTGACATTGAACGACGAATCGAAGATAAAAAAATATCAACCATCGCATTAAAAAAAGATTATGAACAAGTATATCATGGAAATGATGCAAATATTCCATTTCTATCACTGTATTCATCTTTAGATTAAATCAGATATTGTTAAGTTATTAAGACGATTTGAAGTCTTAGAAACAAATTATCTAACGAAAGAAGAAGAACTTCAACGTGAATTATCACGGTTCACAATGGATCAGACACAATTGGCAAAAACGTTTCGACGTGATGTTGAAGAATTAAAACGGATGCAGCAAGAACATATGTCTAAATTAGATATTCATTCAATATCATCATCATTCGATGAACTTATTCAACAACAAATCAATAAATATTATCATTATAGACATCCTAAAGATGATGATGATGATGATGATGAAGACGACCAAACAGAAGGTGGCAGTGATTATTTCGAGGGACAAAGAAAATTAATAAATACATTTGATAAATTACATGAAGAACATGTTCTTTGGTTAAAAAAGAAAAAGAAAAATGCCAAATTGATAGCACCCATAGTCGAAAGATTTCGTATGTCGTAGAATCAAGTGTGTTAAAATTCGATCATATTATTTTGTTTAATTGTAGAAGAACTCAATGACCATCTACAAACACTTGATAAGGACTAAAATTTTTCTTTCATGTCAAATATTTACATATCTTTTTTTCATTCATCATCATATCTTTTTTTAGAAATTTTCTCAGTGATTATGTCAGATATATCAATCTATTTATCTTAATTATAACATATATTTTGAAGAAATGACTTCATTGAATTTTTCATTAGTTTTAGATTTCGTTTTCATTTATATATATACATATTCCATATGACGGAATTAAACTATGCAGTTGTAACAGGTATTGCCAGGATATTTCTTCCTAGTTATGATACGAGTTTTTTTTTCACATTTTATTACTGTTTAAGAAAAAAAGAAACATTTCATAACTTGTTCATTCATATAATTAAATTATATGTATTGAAAGTAAATCCGATTATTAATGGTCTTCTATGAATAATGAATGTTGTTTTAAAAAGATTGATTTAGTTGTGGGTCTAGCTCAAAGTCAAAGAAACATATGTTTCAAGTCGAATGAACACTTAATAGTAGTATGAATACATTTTTTATTTCTTGCAGTGAGTACAACCTGCTATGATGATCCAATAAGAGATCATTCTGGACCAGCGCTTATTAAATATTTGGCAGAAAAATCAAATGAAAAGTATGTCATGCATGAAGTTTTTTTCTAGTCATTAAAAAAATGATGTTTATATGATCAAAACTTTGAAGAGACATTATCCAATAATCTATTCTTTTATTCAGTATTCAATGGATACATCTAGCATCGACTGTTGTCCCTGACAATCAGAATCATGTCAAGGCATGTATCTTTTCTCTTTCATTATTGTTATTTTTATTCTTCTTCGATCGCCGATATCTCTGACTTTCACATCATAACAATGATGTGTTCATGTTAAATCATACGATAGGGCAAGAAAATGAGAAGCGTAATCAACCTAGCCACTGTGTCATAAAAAACACTAGAAATTTGACTTTATCAACATATCAATCTTTCGAATTGACTTTCAAAGAAGTAAGTTACTAAAATCTAATTTATCAGGAATACATTTTTAATCCCTCGTTTTTTCTTTCATTTCGAAGTTTCGTCTCTAAATGAAACTAAACGATGATGTTGCTTTTCATTTCCCACATATTTCTACTTCTATAAAAATTTGTTTGATTTTATTGGTTGAACGAAAAACAAGCCTATCTATAAGCATATTGAATAGTTCAGTGTCACTTAAAGAATTAAACATGATTGTCTATTGAATTCGATAATTGTATCTAATCTATCTCGTCGGATAAGTAGATTTGGCTTCCCATGATGAAGAAAAATGAAAAAAAATCTAGGTTATACGCCTCAGAGGCTAATAGGTTCTGCTGTGTGCAAAAAACCAACCTGTGAATATTAGAAAACTAGTGAAAATTACATCCTATAATTTAAGTTGAAAAGCTTTACAATTGTTTCATCCACTATTTTTCCACAATGTAATCCTTTATCTAGAGGAAAGTACATGTAAAATGATAGATAAGCTGAAAGAAATTAAAATTTCAAATGAAAATCATGACGATAGGAACATGGTTTTATGCACAACTTTGAAACATTATCTTTGGTATCTTACTAAAATGATTGTTCTGCTTGCTTTTCTTAAAATATAGTTTTTAATCAATCGAGTGATAATTTATAATTCATTAAAATGACATTGACTGCATCCATGAATTTGAAATGAGGCTTGACTGAATCTCTTTATTCTTCTAGGAAACACTATTGAAATTGAGTCATGAATTACGACCACATTTACTTTTGACAACTGGTGGAACAGGAATCAGTCCAGATGATATCACGCCAGAAGTAAGTCATATTTTTTATTTCATTCAATAGAATAGTTTGTTAAGTATTTTCGAATCAAAAACTCAATTACTTTATTCTATAATTAATGCAAAGATCAATGCTATCAAATATTTCACATCCTTCTTTCTCATACAATGCCTTGTTATTATTCATTGTAGGCTACACGTGATGTTATTACAAAGGAGATTCCTGGCATGACACAAACGATGATTTCGAAATCGTTAGCAATCACACCAATGGCAATGCTATCACGGTAAGATCATTTGTAGAAATCTTCTTCTATTATTTCGTACTTTGATCTAGACCCGTCTGTGGTATTTATCAGCAAACATTGATTATCAATCTACCTGGTAGTACTAAGGGATGTGTAGTACGTGATAACACTGATTTTTCTTTTACTTGGAGTATTTTTAAAGCCTTTTTTCAATTCTACAAGGAATGTCTAGATTTCATTTATCCTATATTACGACATGCTATTGATTTGATCTGGAATAATCGTACTGAAGTGGTTCTTACTCATTCCTTGATGCAAACAAAAGTAACAGGTGCATTTTCGTTCGTTAACAGAAGTACTACTGGATACTTAACTCGCGTTTAGACAAATCGAATACACCATTCTTGTGGTGGCGACCATCATCACCATCACGGTATGTTCAAAAATATGAATTTATAATTCACAATGGGATTTATAAAGTCTAGTTGAACCCAGTACGAAGGGTGAACGCCCACGCTACTCTCCTTATCCAATGATATCGGTTGATGATGCTATGAATCTAATTTTTCAAGAAGCTCGCAAAATGTCCATCATCGACAGATCTCTAATTGGTACGTGTATTCAATATTATGAACAGATATTTTATCTTGACTACTTGTAATTTAATGAATCCTGTTAATTTATATTATGTTATTGTAGAATGTTTGAATTACGTATGTGCCGAAGATATTTTAGCTAAAGAACCCTTTCCACCTTTTCGAGCATCAATTAAAGATGGCTATGCGGTTCATTTATATTCGGATCAAAGTCATGAACAAATCTATGAAGTTGTTGGACGTTCAGATGCTGGAGGAGAAAATGTAACATGGAAAGAAGATTCAATCCTTTTCTTGATTCGTGCTTATAATGCATTATTTTCAGACTGATATTCCTCTTAAAGAAGGTCAATGCGTAGTCATTAATACAGGTGCTAAATTACCTAAGGATGCTAATGCTGTTATTCAAATCGAAGATACACAAGTTCATGAGCGTCATACATCAAAAGCAGATGGCCTAGATGAGAAAAGTATACGTATAAATACAGAGTGTTCCATCAATCAAGATATTAGGTGTGTAATGGAATAGATGACTGTAAAATAGACAATATCTTCGATACAATTATTCTTTGTAGAAATATTGGTGATGATGTTCACGTAGGTGAGCTTGTTTTAGGAAAAAATACTTTATTGGGACCCGCTGAAGTGGGTCTACTCGCCACAGTTGGTTCACAAACGGTACGCGTTTTTGATAAACCACATGTTGTCGTTCTGTCAACTGGCAATGAAGTTAGTTTAGAAGGAAAGTATTTAGGATTTAATGATATTGTTTCACTTGTAGTTAATGTCAATCGATGCCGCCTCAACTGATAACGGGAAAATTCGAGACAGTAATAAAATCATGCTTATGAGTGCGTTACAAGATCTAAACATACAGTTTGTCGTTGACGGCGGTACAGCGAAAGATGAGTTCGTATTCATTTTCACAATAAAATTTAAGCATTTCGTCATCGTACTGTAGTGAGGCGTCGGTGATCCAAATTTTACAAGCAGCCTTTGAAGTAGCTGATGTTGTCATTTCCACAGGTGGTGTTTCCATGGGTGACAAGGTATGAATACTGGAGAGGTTTTGTAAAAGTTACATATTGCTTTTGAAGGAAATAGTTGCTTTAAATTTAAATTAAACATTACTTCTCCGTCGGGGTCTTGGTGGCGACGAAAAGCCATAAAAGCAATATTGCTGATTCCATGCGAAATGAAGATGACTTCATGAAGTAGACAAAACGTAAAATATGAATTCGCGGAAGATTTTAAATCCATAACCCAGGTCGATGATTCCAGATCTCACTGGAAGCTACTATTTTCAACTGAAAAAAAAACGGTGAACCCTAGAAACAGTATTCCTACTGGATTTTTCTGTACCAAGGGTGAAGAAATTCTGGTGATTTTTGAGAAGCGAAAGTATGAAGGAATTAACGAAGATTTTTGAGGTAACCATCAGAATAAAATAAGAATTAGCCAGAATTCCTCCAAAAGAGCAGAGTAACCCGACCAGTAAGTCACGAAAATAAGAGAGAATCGACCGTTTTCTGCATAGAGTTGTGGCGTTCATGACTGCTTGGCAAGTCAATATTGCCTCGAATTTAAAATGAAAAGTATCCTCTTGAGAAAGAAAATCACCACGAATATCCAATATTTTAAAGAGCACAGATTCGATAATTTTCGAACCATGGCCAGTCAATCGCAATAATAGTTTCGAATATCTATTTCGATTATTATTTTTCACGAAAATCTTTAAAACGATTCGCAATATATCAACCGTGAACGACCTTTGAATGCATTTCATCGATTTCAATTTCATGTTTCTACTGATTTTTGAAAGCGATCGGTAGTTTTTAAAATAAAAGGAATTATAAAAACTTTTTTATGGAATCGTCGATAGAAAATCAATTTCTAAGACCTTGTAAACAACTATACGGAAACATTTAAGTATTTCTGTTACAGAATTCACTTATTTGAAGAGCAAAGATATAATAGTAGTGATACTGTTTTCGGAAGGCTTATGTGTGGAGGATAGTTTTACTTGATGCATGTAAAATGACTTTCTGAGACCTTGTAACACAGATAACTAAGGATACTCTGCATTTCAAGACGAAAGTTTCGTACTAGTGAAACATATGTTTAATGATCTCTTTGTTAAAGTTCTTTAGCTTTTATTTGTTATATGTACCCGGCTCAGAAGAATGATAGAACATGATTTTACATAAGATCTTGATCATAGCTAACCTTAAGATTTTTTCTGTTCAATATTGAAGCCATTCTATTGAAGTGGAATTATTGAAGTATTATATAGCCAGTATAGGCTTGAGGAAGGTCAGTTCATGATTATGGGCATAATTCTCTGACATGAAAAAACGATGTATATTGAGTACTTCAGAAAGTGGGAGAGGATAGTCAAAAGAAGACACCAAGTGATAGCAGAATACTTGAAGATTTTTCAATGTGAATGAGATGATCTCCCATGTTTCATTCATACTAAGTAGATGTTGCTGAGAATTGACGAGTTGAGGGTAAAATACGCACTACGCTCAAACATAGCTTGTTTGGATTAAAAAAGTCTCAAATTTATTTTAATGATCTTCAAAGATTAACTTATCCTTTTAGGAATCTGTTGAGTCTCTTACAGTGTAGTATAACACATGTGTTCTCCTTATTTATGCAATACGTTAGGATGAAAACTCTTTAAAATGTATTCTTCTGAATGATTGAAAAGCGTAGTGATAGCTTTTGGGGATCGCGTTACGACTTTGTGAGTCATTTTTAGTCCAAAGTAACTGTCGACAACATTCCAGAAGCCTAAGAAAATCTAGAAAGGTTGTCTTACTTATGAGTTGAAGGATATCAATACAATGTGACAGTATCTGTTTAATCCTTGAATGGATTCGGTGATCGCATTCGATAACTAATAGAAATATGTAGAGCTTAATCGGAAACGGTCAGATGTCGTTTTGCAAACTTAGTGCAAACTGTCGAATCTAGATTGATTCCTGTATTGGTGTTGAAATCCTATCCTCCTTGGTCGAAATCTCTGCTGGAAATGAACTGGAGTTGAAAGTCGCAACTGATTAAGGAATCCTTCTCTTGGAATTCGCTCAAAAGTCACAGAATCGGACATTTTGAACTTTGCAATAGAATCAAAGCATGCATAAAATATCTTAAAAGACCTGACAAACCTTTAAAGACATTTTCCAAAGCAACGATCGTCATTTCGAAAGGGTCTTGGGTTAGTGCGAAATCTTATAATACAAGATTTCTATGCCATTGAAAATAATTTTCCATACGAAACCGAGGTCAAAAAATCAGACATTAAGTCTTGTAAGATCAAATGAAATCGTACAAAAAATCGTGTTGTTAGCGATCCTACATCGATTCGTACTGTAAGATTCTTGTAAGATCTTACTGTCGCATAAGATTTTGTATAATCTTATATTCCGATCTGACACAAGAATAAGATCTGTCAAAAATTTTAGAGTAAGACTCCATGCCAGACTTCTGAGACCACGATATTGTGTACGATATTTTTTTGGATCTTACACGATCATATAAGATCAGATGCAGAATCTTATCAGATCTTAACATCTGATTGTTTGCCCTGGGGGTAAAGTTTTTCATACAAATAAAGTGAATGTAAGTTCTTTCGGGGAAAATATAGTATGATCTGTTGCAAGATCTCAGAGACGACGACTTTTTGTCAGATTCTTGAAAGATTTCGTTTATTTGCAAGATCTTATGTCAGATTTTTTGACCTGGATGAGCGTGAGTACCGGTGATGCTGAAACACCGTGTACTAAGTTTTCAAAGTTATTCAAGGCAACCGAAATGATGATGTTTAAATCACATCCCTAAAAAACTGAGAGAAAGATTTCAGTGAATTGACAATAAGACTTAGCGGTATGATATATGATTTTAATATCTGAACGGTCTGTTAAATATTTTAACAAGTACAGCTTTGTATTGTTGAGCAGATAGAGATCGACACTGAAGATGTCATAAGTCACTGGCAATGCCGAATGTGATTCTTACGCTCAGTAAGACAAGAATGTATTGATCTAGCTATAATTTTAATGGATACTTAGCATTATCAGTACTCTTTTATCCAAGTGCTTTCTATATTAGATGGAGATTTATTGTTGAGATGATGGGGGAAAAACTAGAAGACAAATATTACAGGTGAAGTAGAAAAAATTAGCTATTTAAAAATTTCAAACAAAATTTTGTGAAAACTTTCCTCTTGCAAATGATGGTAGTAAGATAAAGTCAAGTATAGTCAGATATCGCTGACGTGCTCTATTTGGCATCTGTTTCATGATGCTGACGAAAAAAATTGAAGTTTCGTTGTTAAGTTTAACATGACTTGCGATCACAATTACTACGAAAAATTATACAAACCAAGTTTTGAAGTGTATACGACGGACTATCTGAATAACTGTTTGCTTTTCTTAAGCTATGGCAAGTTTTAAAATTAAATAATTACTAGCGGATATGGTTATCGATCAGATACTATCACAGATGATTCTAAGCGTTGCTCCAATACACCACCATGAATCATATATTATTCACGTTTCGTTCCGCAATATGAATTAGTTCTGTATTGCATTTCTGGAAAGATAGAATGGAAGGATGATCAAGATACATACCATTATATTATTTCTGGAAAGTTATACGTTTCCGTAGCTCGCAACTTCTATTTTATGAGGTTTCGGTTTTGATACTGAGGAGATTAAGGTCAGAGTTGTTTTTTTTAATTAGTACTGAAAAAATCTTCTAGGATCTCATCAAGTCAATATTAACGAAAACGTTTAACGCCACAATTCATTTTGGCCGTTTACAAATGAAGCCCGGTAAACCAACCACTTTTGCGACGTGTGATATCAATGGAAGAAAGAAACTATTCTTCGGCTTGCCAGGTTATTTCAATGAAACACGCTTTCATATCTATTTCAATTTCGAATATTGTCAGGTAATCCTGTATCAGCTATAGTATCATATTGGTTATTTGTTGTCCCTACCCTGAAATACATGATGGGATATCTACAACCTCATCATCCAATAATTCGTGTTCAGGTAAAGTGTACCCAACATGAGATTACGATTACATTGAATAAAAGTGTTAGACGATTATAATTGCTTTATTTTTCTTAAATTATTTAGCTCAATCAACCAGTCGACTACCTCGATCCACGACCTGAATATATTCGAGTAATCGTTGAGTGGTCCTCAAAATCTTCAATTCCTATAGCACGCATTGTTTCACCAGATAATCAGTGTAGTTCACGCTTACTTAGTGCTCGACGTTGCACAGGTCTCGTACGTTTACCAAGTAAATCTGATGCTGAGTCATCATTTTTTCAAATCAATCAAGATGGTCACGGCCAAAAAGTAGATTGCTTACTATTATCGTTATGATCGACGAAAAAAACACAAGAATACAAGAGCATCAATTATGTTTCTTAAGGGACTATACCTTCAACAGTAAATAAACAGCTAAAAGCAGTTGTACATCATTTTATTCTATTTCAAGCTCTTTCATATATATATATATACTATAGAGTCGTTCGACGTTTCAATGATTGAAATCATCATTATATCGAATCAAACGTGCAACTTAAAAATACTATTCGTAGATATTTATACATAATGCAAAGAACCAGTACCATAGAAAACAGAAGAACTACAATCATACACTAGAATGAAGAGATTGCGAGCAACTATATCCTAGTGAACCCTGAAGTCAACGAGGCAGGTCCACTGTACGATGTTGATAGTGATGATCAGTTTTACATTGAGACCTATATTATTTAACAATGGACGACAATGTATAACCCATATAGTTCTTAAAATGTATGAAAGTCTATTCAGTTGTTAAAATATCGAGTGCGTTTCTCGTGTTGTGAAAGAGAAATAAGAGATACACAGTCTTGGTTTTTTTCTGTACTTGATATTACTGGTGATATTCATGTATTTAATTGATGGTGACTGCTGATTCGTACTGAGAGTTGAAGTTGATTTTCAACATCAAATCTCAGTAAAAAAAAAGTCATATCATTTAAGATCGTGTACGTTTTATTGTTACTATCATCGTCAGCGCTAGATGCATGCGCCTTATTTGAAAGATTTTACCGTATGTAGTTTACGTTGTCCATGTGCTTTCTAATCGGATTTTCATTTGTAACTTATGCATTGAAGTAAGTGGATAGCACCCAAGTGCTTGTGTTTTATTTTGGCTTCATGGTACTCGAAATTATTGTGAGCTCGTATAATGCGTATCATTATCTGGGAGCATCGGCTCAGACGAGTGCGGATTATGCATAATAGGGTTCTTGATGTGGTCTGGAACTCACGTCAGTTCCAATGTATTATATTCATATTGTCACTTGCTTCGCCGCCACATGTGTGAAATTCAACGGTCGTACAGTTGTCATAATCGACAACTTCACATATTTCTATATAGACTATGCGATCATTTTCGCTGCCAGGGCACCACTTTGAAATGTTTTACACATACTTGGAGTTTCGTGAATCGATACAAAGGGTTGCCATTCTTGATCATACAGTGGTCTCAGAATTGATGATATCCTTTGATATCATTATCACTGTTGAACATTTCTTCCTTCATAACCGATCACGTTTAATTCAAACGGTGTTTCCTTGTAATTATTGGGTCGAGATAAATGTGAGCGAATGTCGACGATTGCCGTTTTATGCTTCTTGTTATTTTCACATGATCAAGTTCATTCGTTAATATAAAGTCTCATTTTTAGTCTCATATTGTATCTTAAACTACAAAATCTTTATATGGGAGTCAAGGAAAGTCTATTTTTCACCTGCTTTATTAAATACCACTTTTACTGCATATGTGAACAGTCTTCTAATTTAGTAATCTGCTCTAAAGGGAAATAGTAAAGAAGCATATAATTCTCATTTTTTGTTAAAATATTGTTAGGCTAATCTAAATTGAAAAAAGCAGAATACAATATATACAACGACGACGCGAGCAATAACGATATGAAATGACAATGGATCATTCAAATAAAACGGGAGATGATATGATGAAGGTACAAGATATGTTAAAAGATAACACAGATGGAGCTGTCAATTGAAGCTATTGAGAATATTGCTTATTTGGCTATACTTCATGTATATACAGAATGCCACCATTTCTTGTTCAATTCGAGCCGAACTAAAAGAGAAAAACTAGGACAGAAACGAACGAACACACGATAGTGTCAGTGATACAGATAAGGATCAAAGAGACAGACCATAGTGAAAATAGAAATTATTAGGATTAGAACAGCATAACAGGGTCTATATAGAAACCAATGTGGAAAAAACTATTACCGGATTCAGAAAGAAATAAGTATCAAGTACAGAAAAAAACCAAGACTGTGTATCTCTTATTTCTCTTTCACAACACGAGAAACGCACTCGATATTTTAACAACTGAATAGACTTTCATACATTTTAAGAACTATATGGGTTATACATTGTCGTCCATTGTTAAATAATATAGGTCTCAATGTAAAACTGATCATCACTATCAACATCGTACAGTGGACCTGCCTCGTTGACTTCAGGGTTCACTAGGATATAGTTGCTCGCAATCTCTTCATTCTAGTGTATGATTGTAGTTCTTCTGTTTTCTATGGTACTGGTTCTTTGCATTATGTATAAATATCTACGAATAGTATTTTTAAGTTGCACGTTTGATTCGATATAATGATGATTTCAATCATTGAAACGTCGAACGACTCTATAGTATATATATATATATGAAAGAGCTTGAAATAGAATAAAATGATGTACAACTGCTTTTAGCTGTTTATTTACTGTTGAAATGAAAGAACAGAAGACAAGAGAAAAAGTGTATGTTCTGATATTTCCTAATATTTGTGAAGACGATTAATAGTCTTTACGATCGAAATCCACCAACCAGAAATGACAGATAAGCTGATAAAGCATTTGCATTAATCATATTCATATTCATAATGTTATTCGGACTCATTAAGGCATTATTATTCATGTTGTAACTATTAGCATTGGTACTTGTATGCGGAAGCTTGAATCCGGACGGAAGACGTGTTGTCATTGGAATTTTATTTGTATTGAGACATATAGATGATAATCGTTGATTGTTGTTGGGTGAGATTGTTGTAAATTTTAGACCCATACCTTTTTTAACGTTTTCTTCGAATAAAATCGTACCCTTTGCTTTCGATAGATGTGTTGAATCTTCGAAACAACCACGAATATCGTGTGAGATATTTGGATGAGAAATAATAAATACTTTTAATTCAGGTGACGTCATAGCTAAAAATTAAACATCGAGTAAATATTCCACTAGTAAAATTCATCTCATATACCTTGCAACAAATAATTTAATTTTTCTGTTTTCATTCGACTCTCATCGTTCGATTGTCGAGGAAAAATAAGTGATATGTAGACTTCTGATTGCGGACTAAAAGTTTTTGTTGTCACTATTAATTCTTTAATTTGCTCACTGACTTCTTGTTCACTTAATTTATCACGATTAAGATCGTTGGCACCAATGTGAAACATGCTTCAATGGTAAAGACGTACATGGATGAGAAATAAATCGATTGCTAAAGAGAACTTACATTTTTTTTGTACCAATAAAACGAGTTGTTTGAATGAACTCAAGAGCTTGTGCTACTCGTTTACCACGCTAGAAAAATCAGTGAATGATTATTTTGGCATGATATCAGATCTATTTCCAAAACTTAGCAGCGAAATAGTTTCTTGAACATTATCTGATGGAAGCCGTAACTACAAATATTTCTTTGGTGAATATAGGTTTTCTCCAAGCAAAAATATTCGTTCAGAATTAGATTAGCGAGTGGCAGTAGTCCGTCGCGAATCAACTCTTCTGAAATAGATACTCTGAATTCGATGGAAACAATTGTAAATAGGAAACAGAACCGGTTTTATGAGAATTCAAAGTTTTAAATTCAGTGAGAATAGAAAGAAAACTCTTGGTCTACGGTCCTCTGCTTATAGTTCGCTGAAGGTCGACTTCAGTTGATGTTACTCGACCTAGATTGACTTACTATCAAGAAATTTTTCATGGAGCTTAGAAAACTTATTTTGAGAATTATCTTTTATTAGAGATACTCTGTCCGAAATCAAGATACAAGAACACTTTTCTAAATATCTTTCACTCCAACTTATGATTATAAAATGCAATTTTTCAAGGGTAAAAAATCACGTTATTATTTTTTGTAGTTTACCATCGTTTTAATATATGTTTTCCTTTCGATATCAAAACGAGCTGGATCAAGATATTTTAGAGTTGAATCTCCAATGAGAACATTTTCAAATGTTAATGTTCGCTCTGCTCGATATTTCAACGTATTGTTGATTGATTGTTGATTGTTATCCAGAGTTTTAGTTGTTCGTCCACTTGAATTATTACTATCGAGTACAATATGATTATTATTTTGAGCCATCGTATAATTACATATTGAGCTATTTGATGATAAATCTAAACATTATACATCGTATCTCTATTGAACCGATGTAATCAATAAATCATTACCAATATTTTCGTTATTGTTTGCTGCTAAATCTATTTGTGCTGTTGATTTCATGTTATCAGTTGTAATTATCGAATTCATTTTTGATGAATTTATTTGTTCTGAAATAGCTATTTCACTCAATCTTCGTTGAACATATTCACATATTTTTGATTCCATAGTATTTTCTAGATTAAGTACTTCATAGATAAGAAGAGTCAATTGTTGTCGAAGTTTAGAACAGTTTTCACATTGACTTGCATTAGTCATTGTCGAATCGCCATCACCACCATGAGATTGATGATTAGTGATACACGAATCACCTGTAGCTGAAATTAATGGATCTTGAATCACGTTGGCTAAAGCAGCATGAACTGCTTGACTTAGTGACGACGTTCCTGCCACATGATTCGACGGTGAAGACAATTCTACGTTCACAGATAAATCACACATTCATTTTTATTGATAAAAGAACATCGCCTAAATTCAGTTCGTTTTTCTGGTTCTGGAATTTTTATAATAGAACATTCGTCAATGAAGATATTCTGGTGGTATGTTGGTTAAAGGCAAGTGTACTTTCCTTAGTTTTTACTGAAGAAAATACATGTACCCAGGTCGAAGACGTACGGCGGGAACCTGTCGGATCCAGTGTTATTCCCACGATTTCGGGAAGTGGATTTCCGAAATCGGTTCTAACGTACGGGTCTGGCTCACTTCCAACCGATTCCGAGCATCAGAACGCATCAACGGATACGGTTACCGTTTCCAAGCCCGAACCCCATACGGTCCAGATCAGATCGTTTCCGCTTACTTCACAAAAACTCATCTGGCCGTTTCTCAAATGGCGCTAAATACTCCGACTTACTTAGCAGAACTTTCCGTATGTCAAAGCCAACTTTTCGCTTTTTTTTAAACCTTGGAAAGCAGAAGAAGATTCACTGGGAACAAATCAACTTCACGTGAAACAATAAATTTTTCTTCAAAAAGTGTTTTTGTCGCAAAATTGGGAATTTTAGGTGGGAAGACGTAAAAATTAGATTTTTAGACTTTTCCAAACCGAAACGCTATGTGCAAAGACAGCACACATGTTAAACACCACCATTTTGAGACTTTGCTGAGTCTTTAATCAAGGTACGTAGTGATACTTCGAAGGTCTCAAAACGACCTACGATTTATTAATTTTTATTACAGACATCTGAAATGCACACTAATACACTGAAAACCATAGCACTCTTGCTAACACATCTAAAATTTTCCCGCGAATCCATAATAATTTGATAACGTATCCATTTGCTCGACTCTGTCCTTAAATTGAAGTATTTAGAAAAAAGGTCTTTTTTCGTAAAATACTGATTTCAGCAGCAAGGAATGCTAAAGATGAGAATTTTATACTAGATGTTATTTTTTTTCTAGCGGAGACCTGATTTATTCGAGAATACATAATCTTCAAAAATCTGGTCGGAAGACGGTCGATTCCGACTGTTTTCCCGCTGCTCCTTTATCGAAGTATCGTTTTCTCCGGTTGGATCTGGACGGACTTTGCCATAGTTCCGGTAGATTCCTGGATGATCCGAGTTATTTCCATGAAATTTCCGGTTTTTAGAAGTGGCCGAAATATTCTGGTTCTGGGTACGGATAATTCCGGCCGGAAATACACCGGAATCGGCCGGAAGAGGCGAGAAAATATCCCGTTTCCAGCCGGATCCGTGCTCCGGAACGAACGACCTGGGATATATGGCGTATGTGAACTTGAAAGAATAATATTTTTAGAATGTAGATTCTTTTGGTGCTGGTATTGATAATGCAAGCGACGGGAAGCTTTCTATCCGTGTTTAATTTCGTCTTGTGTGGGCGAGTTCCCATCGAATCTATTAACAAAAATCATGTTGACGGAAGTTATGTATGCAAACTTGTTGTGGTAATCCTAGCACTGACAGTGGCCATATAGTTTGATAGTTCATTTATGTGTCAAGTAAAATCTTCTTTAAATGAACTAGATCAAGATCTTTCATTAGTGTCCATGCATGGAAGGTGTGACGTACGCCAATAACTATAGAATGATATGAGAATAGGGAAGGTTTTAGTATATCAGCCTCTTTCCTATTTTTGATTTAATAAGTGAATATTCTCGTGTGGAATTTATTTCTCTATTATTGAAAACATCAAAAATTCCCCGATAGAGTTCACACCTTTGTCTTTTTCTTTTCATTAATTCATCATTCTATCGTTTTAGTTGCAATCAGGGGCGTACCGAAGTCTCGAGAGCAGGGGGGCGTAAGGTCTTTATTCATATCAATTCAGCAACTAAAGTCCCCAGAAAAGAGCTTTTTTACAATTTTTTTGTACCAAAAACACAAAATTTTCAAAAGCAGGGGGGCTTTACGCCTCCCCCCCGGTCGGTACGCCCCTGGTTGCAATGCATATGCGCAACACAACATTTTCTACACAAAATGCTCCTACATGTTTTGATATATACCGAACCATTTTTTTCTTTAAATATTTTGACACTTGTGTACTAAATAATATTTCCGAATGCACGCAAATTTTCAGTTAATTTATATTTTAGTTATCTATTAGCAACGTTATAATTATCGACTTATTCAGCTTTTCTCATTTAATATTGAACCGTCTTTCGTTGTCATCGATTTTTCTGGTATGTATATCAGTAACAAACAAAGAACAACTGGTCAGTGCATTAGCCAGATATGCAGCAGTGAAAACATAGAAGACATGTTTAGTTTTACTCATTGGGAATGGATTATTCGTAAAATATACGTTTCAAACAAAATACTTTTCGTATGACAGAGTATACGAGTTCACAATTGGAATGATGTAATCTATATCATGATCATATTTATAGAAAATTATGTCTTAAGGAACGCACGAATTTTTCTTCCTACAGAACTGGCAATCCAACACAAACGGTAATTTTTAATCTTCATATACCCAGAAGAATTACACCGACAATCGCATTTGACAGGAATCCGATCCGATTGCATGGGAATTGATCTCATAATGCCGAAATGCTGTCAGAATACGGGTCAATAAAAGAACATTCGGATTCCTTGTGTTGAAATTCGACTGAATTTCACCACGGACTCGAACCAAGGCGTACTGTCATCATCGAATTCTAAGTAGTTCGCTACTCGTTAAATAGGATTCAGCCCTTGAATCTGATCAGATCCGACCAGTTTCGCTATTGGATTCATCCGCCCAGGATATCAAGGTCACTGAAAATTTGGATTCTCAGATGTGTGGTTCAATCTTTCCATAGAGAAAGTCTCGAGCACGAATAATTTTTTGTGTGGGTTTCGAACTTCTCCGCTCTTTGTTTGCATAGAACTAAAAAAATTGTGGGCATAACGTGTCTTTGAAGTAAATCATGTGTTTGGATAGATTTGATACTCTTAATCCTGGATAGAAGCGAATAAATCGGCGCAATTTTGTAGAATAAATTCACTTGTTTTGTTGAGACCTTCATTTTCAACAAATACTTATGTTAAACACTAGTTAGCATAATAAAAATGAAAATATTTGGTCTATGTAGCATATATATATATATATATGTATATACAATGTTCCAAAAGTCACTTACTAAAGAGACAACTATAAATATCTGCAAAAGTATAATCAAATGAGCTGACATTTTTCCTGATGATAGAGAAAACTGTCAAGTTTTTTTTCACTAGTCAAAAGTTGAATAGTGACCCTTAGATCTCTTATCATTCATTTTAAAGAAAAAAACTCACAATTCTGCCAAAGATAGAACTCAAGATTTTGAGTTTCTATAGCCTGATGCTAAATCATTATGTTCTTAAATTTTCAAAAATTTTGAGTAGTTTATTTAAGTCTTTGAGATTTCTCTATCCTGTCTGCCATCAAAAGAGCCTCACAAGATACCCTCAAGTATTTTCGCTCTTAAAAGCTCTGAAAACACGAGCGACTACAGTTAAACTTTAGTAAAGTACTCCTATGGATAGTGAACGAAGAAGCGAGAGCATTCAAGAAGTTATTGACAGATCCTATTTTGTATAGCTTTTTCGTTGATTTTTGGTAAAAAATGCTTCCTATTTTTGTCAAGAGCCGATAGTACTTTAGTCAAAATACTGGAAAAAGTTAAAGAGCGTTGAGTGGAGCAATACGACACTTTCTAATCTTTAGACCAAAGCACTATCGGTTTTTGATGAAAATAGCAAGCATTTTTTTTTTACCAAAATGATCATCATAAAAAATTCGGCAAAATGGAATCTGTCAATAAGTTTAGGGACGCGTTTGTTATTTTTCTTAGTGACTTGATAGAAGTGTGTGTGGAAAAAAAATTGATCGAATCTCGTATATAAGTAGACGATGCTAGAAATTAAGTGTGTTAATAAATTGCTGCTACATGAATAATGACTGAATGTTTCTTCTGCCGTCAGGAAAAAGTTAACTCGTTTTTCAAAAACCCAATGAAGACATATAATTTTCTTTTTGGTAGGTGACTTTTGGGACATCCTATATTTGTAAAAGTTCTATTTGGGACTAATCCATAGCATTCTTTTCTGAAATCTAATGGCGAAAAACGGTGACTTATGAATACGAATAATTAGATTGATGGGTATTTTATCAAAATTCAGACTACTTTGGGAATAGATGTAACAAAATTTCTCAAGCCACATGTAGGAACCAAGGAACCTATCACTTCACCAGATCAAACAGTTCAAGTTTGAAAAAAATGTAATTATGGAAACAGAGAAAATACTAATGAATGACTATCAATCTCCTTCCTTATTGCACAATCCTTTTTTATATAAATATCCAACTGGTTTGACAGATTATTAATCGTGATAGATGTCTTCATTCTAAAAAGAATGTTTCTAACAAGACTTTCTTTCCTACCCCGCCCCCCCCCCCCCCCCCCCCCCCCACTATTCGTCCATCTTCCTTGCAGAGCAATACGATAATTTCCTTGCTTTTATCCAAAGTCGACATAAAAATAGTCGAAACATTTTGTCGCAATTTCGTAATCGGTGAACAAGATATGTAACATCGTTCGAGTTATTTATGCAGATAATTATCATTTAACTGCAAGTAGGCTGATGTAAATTGAATAAGGAAACCATAGATCATTAGTAACTGTTGGTCACAAGTCTATGAATTCGCCACAAATACGTTGTTTTCTATATCCTTCCCTTAAGATACGCCTCGTCTAATATGTACATAATCTATACAATAGGAAATAGAATCAATCATAACTATTATGCTGATCACTAACTTTAGCCTACTGTTCATTTTGCACGAAGACTACGAAAGCAAAAAGTACAAGAAAATAAAATTTATCACGATAGTTGATCTCATAATCATCCACCGGCTACCCGTAATTTAGGTCGACAATGTACGCATATTATCTCGCACGCATCACTTTTCATGAACGTCGAATACTGCAATTTTTTACAAAATTATGATATCGTGAATGATTCTATTCCTCTCATACATAGAAGATTATTGAATCGTGCAGTTACCAAAGTAATTAAAAGAAATGCAACAATCGAGCGCATCGAACGAGTATTCAATTGATAATAAAACAGCATGGAACTGAATGTAATTTAATTATGAACACTCTTGAACATAGGATAAAAAGAAATAAAAATAGCTCTTTACATGATATTTTTATCAAAGAGTCTCAGAAATTCCTAGTCAACTGTAGTTATAAAATTGTCAATAAAAGTTCGAAAATTCATTTTACTCATTGAAACCATCGCGGACAAAAACTGATTTCAAAAATTGAAATCAAAGAAATCAGTTTGTTCCCTTTGCTTTAGGGTACTACTGTGAAGGACGAGGACGCATAAAACCACGAATCGACCCTTTGGTATTTTCTCTGCAAAACCCTATTGAATTTTACATCAATGAAAAGAGCACATCGAGACAAACATTTTGGTACCAAACTTATCAGATTTTGAGTGAATTTTGAAAGTTAAAACGTAGAAAAAAAACTCATTGTTCTTCATTAACTCAAAAATTGATCCGCGAGCACGGTACGAAATTATATAGTAAATATATGAGATAAAATAACATATTGCTTATGAATTTCATAGTTCTTGAAATGCAATTCCATTCTACATATAAATTATTTATTAATTATCTATCTATAATGGTAAAGATTGAATGCATTAAGTAGCCCCGTTAGTGAATTCCCTATATTTGTGATTTTCGAGGGACTTTCAACAAACATTCGAACGTGAAAGTTAGAGTAACCAAACTTTTGCTTGCGACCAGTTTGTAGCCTTTTTCAACAGCTACAATTTCGTTATGTTAGTAGACAAAAATGAATATAACCGCGAGAAAAATTCAGACGCGCACTCTTCTCGGGGTAGTATTTCGAACATGTTTTACTGCAAAACAAACTGTCTAGTCCCAAACAATTACAATATTCTAAATGGACAGGAGAAATTGAGTCGATTCGTATATGCTTCAAGTTTTTCAGGAACAGTTTTTTTTTCATCGAAATATTTCACCCTCTTTCCCCTCAGGGAATTTTCAAAAATAAAATTTCTCGAACTGATCAATTGATAGTTTATTTCCATGCCATTTCACTTTCATTGCCATTTTAGAAGCTCAAGCACCTCATCTCACAGGAAAATCGTTATTTTTGAGAGACTTCAAATTTTGAAAATTCCCTGAGGGGGAAGAGAGTGAAATATTTCGATGAAGAAAACTGTCTCTGAAAAAATTGAAGCATCTACAAGTCGACTCAATTTCTCCTGTCCATTTAGAATATTGTAATTGTTTGGGACTAGACAGTTTGTTTTGCAGTAAAACATGTTCGAAATACTACCCCGAGAAGAGTGCACGTCTGAATTTTTCTAGTGGTTATATTTATTTTTGTCTACTAACATAACGAAATTGCAGCTGTTGAAAAGGGCTACAAACTGGTCACAAGCAAAAGTTTGGTTACTCTAACTTTCACGTTCGAATGTTTGTTGAAAGTCCCTCGAAAATCACAAATATAGGGAATTCACTAACGGAGCTACTTAATGTATTCAGTCTTTACCAATATAGATAGATGATTAATAAATAATTTATCTGTAGAAAGGAATTGCATTTCAAGAGCTATGAAATTCATAATCAATATGTTATTTTATCTCATATATTTACTATATAATTTCGTACCGTGCTCGCGGATCAATTTTTGAGTTAATGACGAAAAATGAGTTTTTTGTTTCTACGTTTTAACTTTCAAAATTCACTCAAAATCTGATAAGTTTGGTATCAAAATGTTTGTCTCGACGTGCTCTTTTCATTGATGTAAAATTCAACAGGGTTTGTCAGAGAAAATACCAAAGGGCCGATTCGTGGTCTCATGCGCTCTCGTCCTTTGTCATTATTGTTCAACAATGAAGGAAAAATTCAGTCACATTTTAGGATATTAAAAATTTTATTCTCGTCTACGCAATTGAATATGTAGCACACATCCAAAAGAAACCTCTTTACTCTAGTATTTGTTCTCGTGTTGTTCTTACGATATTCAGCAAGCACTTGTAAATATAGTACACAGTACACTCATGCACCATTAATGACGTCAAAACAAAACATTCGAGAAAACTATCTTATTTCAAGAAGCATATAGACATATTACCAGCTTTCAAGACTTATGTCAAGTTTGTAACTATTTTTTTCGATTTTCTATTACATATAAATTTTACCTCGTTGCTCACTTAGAAAAGTTTTAGTTAATTTTGAATTCATTTGTTGATAATCTTCACTAACCATAGAATCATTTGTGTTCATAGCCGCAAATGCATTTTGATTTTGATTTAAATTATTACTAATATCTTCTGATGAATCAAGTATCGTTGACATAATCGTTATAATCGATCGTTCGAAAGAGATAAATATGAATGGCAAATATATATATATATATATACTTTTATGTATATTATTCGTACCGATATTAGAATATGAATAGAAGAGAATAATGTCTATTTGTATCGATTATTTACTTTTAACTAGTTAAGATAGACCGAGATAGACTCGCAGAGAACAGAATGAATTATACAGTTTAAGGCGCGATTTTTAATTAGTTTTTATTTGCTTTTTAACTATAAAAAACAACAACAACAGCAATATTTATAATGAAGCTGATTTCGTGTGATGATAGTAATTCAACATTTTTGAAGTATTATGTGTTTTATTATTTTGATTATCAGATGATGATTTGATGATCGATGTTAAATAAGTGCAACCATTGTGAGAAGTTTTAAATGCTGATAATGTTTCAAACGTTGCAGATTGTCTGATGTGCTTTCGTCGGCGTTTTCTTAATGATAATTTTGAAAAAGATATAGTTGTTCGAGAAACATCGGTTGTTTGACATAGACAAATTGTTTGTTTAAATGTGTCACGAAAGGCTTGTGACATACAACAATAAAGAATAAAATTAACAGAATTATTTATTAAAGCTAATATATCAAATGTATCACCTGCAAGAAGAAATATATTATATTATTTAGTTTTAGCTATAATTCTCAAGCTCAAATGATAGGATAATTTACCGAGATTTCTATAAATTTGGAAGTAATGTTTTGAATAAGTTTTTGATAGAAATGTTAATAATAATATTGCACCTTGGGGTAATTCTGTAACAAGAAATAAAACACAAACGATAACTAACATTAATGTTGTACGACGATTTTCCATTTCACGTTTTCGACCACGTAAACGTCCTGTGTTGGCTAATCCAGATATTTTATTTGGTACACGTCGATGCAGAATTTGTGATTTTTCCAATGCATTTCGTAATTGTTGAATTAATAAAAAACTGAATAGAAGTAAAAATACACATGGGACTAATTTAAATATAACACTATGCAATACAAAAACGGTTTCACGTAATGATAAGGATTTACTGAATGCTGTTTCTTCAAAACGATAAATAACTATCATTTCGGAATCAGCTGATGGTACATATGTATCATTATAATATATTTTAACGATTTGATGTTCGACATAGGATGGTATACAAAGAATTGTTGATAATATGACAACAATACTAACACCAATGAAGGCACGGTCAGGTGATGACACATAAGCGGCTAGAGGCTTACATCTGAGAAATACATATCGAAAAGCAGCAAGATACACAGTTAACCTAAATAGAAAAGGAATAAATATAATTGAAAGCTCCCTATCATAAATCAAAACCAATACAAATGATTATGTTAACAGTCTCTGGCACTTTTCAATGTGTTTAGCTGTCGATCGAGAATAAGAATTGAATTTAAAACTTGCATGATAACTCTAAAGAATACATTTATTATTCCTTTTGTACACTTGTGCAAATGATGTTGATTTTAGAACACTAATCTTTGCTTCGGAAACATCGAAATATGTATCTTTGTAGTTCTCTAAGAAAAATTTAGTCCACAACTAGTGATGAACAAAGATTTATATAAATTCAAGTTACATTTCTTTTTAAATAGACTTCAAAATAATGAACATTCCTTGCATGATACAAGAGACATTCGTTTTTTAAATAATTGATTGAAAGAATGACATGATAAGAATGTTTATATTAAATTTTTAATTATTGTTATCATCATGCAGAAAAGTTACAATAGCATATGCTCTTCCACTAGTCTTTTTTAGAGAACGCACGCATGACTTTGCCATAGAGTACGCTACATACGCTGTAACATGCAATGTATTGCTACATTGTAGAAGATACCGATAGTTTTCATGAAAAATACATTTTCTTTCGTGCAGAACGGTTGACATAACCAAAAATATTACATGGCAAACATATCTAATCCTACTGTCACTTCTGTTTCTTTATATATTGTTTGAATACCAACAGAGCTACAGAAATGTTGCATTCGCGTTGCTTCCAATAGAGCGTGAGAATTGCTCATTGAGAAAATTTAGTTCGTTTTCTACTAATAGACAGATCGAAATGTTTGATGTTTCAAAATACTTGATGAAATCGAAAAATTTTACAAATATGCTCAGATAGAAAATTGTCGTACGATCAAAACCACAAAGTTGATAAAGAGAAGTACAATTCATCGATTTATCGTGCAAGTTGGCCGTCGCTATTGCTATGGAAATCGTAAATGCAAATGTAATGAATGTGATGTGAACTTTCAAAATAAATATGAATATACAAGATACAAAACTAAATACATGTACGACGGTGTGACCATCAATTTTTCATTCAAGAAGTCTAATTAAAATGACCTCGTAAAACTTGATATTCTTTTATCTTAATATATGCTTTCTACCATGTTCTTAGTCATAAAACATGATGCTTTACTAGATTCTATCATTGGAGTTAATATTATTTTTGACAAATAATTTATTTATTGTGAGCTTTGTTCACAATTAAAAGTATGTTAAAAATATGATGAGTTCGAATAAAATCGATGATCTCAGCATGTAATATCGCATCGTTACCAATCACATCGAAAAAAGTATCTTTTTCAAAGAATGAAAACTTTCTACACATTTTTCAAGGCTCCACTGAAAGAATTTTTTCAGTGTAACATCTTCGCAAATCTTTTCTTCCTTTCGTGATTGGTTTTTAAGTTACATAACTTTTTGAAAAAGAAAACTATCTTGCCTTCAAGATACGTTATTGTTACATTATACTAGAAACAAACTGAATAAAGAACATTCGTCTCGTTCATTATATATATTTATTTGATACGTTGAATTTTTCCATCGATTAAATGTTAAGCTCTACTGAAAGTGTAAATAGAACTAATAGATCAAATAATCATATGATTATGATGGCACATGGAATTATTAAAGTAATCTGGTATCATTAATGAGTATCAAATGAATTTTCACTATAAACTAAAGAGTCGTACAATGAATAGATCATCAAAAGCTAATTAGTGATAATATCTGTAAATATAGATATTATCACATGAACAAAACCTTTCGTCTTTTCACCGAACTATTCCAGGAAAATGTATTTCATCTATGATACTATCGATATCTTGACTTTCGAACAGTTTTAGTTATCATTCATGACAGTACATGTACAAGGCACATTGACGTCGCTACGTAAGTCGATACATCTAACATGAGCATGCAAGAGTATTGCATGCAAATTGGTGCAAAGAACCATCTCTCGCGTGTTTTATTTTACAAGGTAAAAACAAAGCAAATAAGGACAGTGTTTTCATGCGTGTGCTTGTAACATGCATTTCTTGGCATGTATCATTATCTTCCATTCAAACGACACAATTATATATACAGGGAAAATAACGTTTTTAGCAATCACATCATATACAACATGTTAAAAATGATGTTAACAGTATGTGCGAGTTTCTGATAATTTTTCTTAAACAGAATCATACTTCAAATACTCGTATTTGACAACGTATCATCAAGAAAAACAGCACATAATTTCGATGTAAAAGCTTTTCGTCATTAAGTTGCATGATTAAATATATTTAAATACAAAGATTTTCCTTTTCGTATTACATAAGCCCAAATGAGTTCAATCATAAGAAAAAGAAGGACACAAACACGTATCTCTTGTTGTTTTTATTTTAAAGCAATCTGAACACGAATACATATATATATATATGTATCTATATAGCATGAATTCAATGAGTACACTTGGAAACTAATAAACCTATCTCTTGGAAAGATTTAATGACTAGTTTTTTCTTTTTTTTTCAGAATTTGCTCATTAGCACAACTTGAGAGAAAATGCTAATTTCTACCTGATGATTAGAATAATCTCTTGAAATTTAATTTATTGGTTTTTTACTTTTCAAAAATACTTACCATGTACTAATACAATGCAATGTTAATGTAAACAACATTTGTATCATAAAAAATTTAACTTGAAAATATGATGTCGGGTCAGGTTCACTCTTAAGTTCATCTCTTGGTAGACAATAAAAAATGATAACTGCTGGTAAAACAAATAACATTTTGAGTAAATCTGATAAAGCTAAAGATGTTAAAATAGTATTTGTCGATGAACGCATTAATGGACGGGTTAAAACAATAATATTGAATAAGTTGCACGTTAAACCAAACAAACATACGACACTAGATATAATACCATGATAGTTACGATAAAGAAGTCTATAACGAACAAGTGAACTATTATTAGAATCATCATCAAGATGATTATTAATCGTTTCTGATGATACAATTGTTTGTGTTACATTTAACATTAGTTGTTGAGCAAACGTTGAAGTTAAATATGTATTTGATCGGTCTTCTGACATCGACTGTAATGATGATGGTGTTGAATATGACGGCATAGCGTCAAAAAATGATTCAATCAATCTAGCTAAAATACGTATACAATACGATAATAGATTATTCCATTAATGTGTTTGTATATTCAGAAAAAGTATCTACGAATATACACAGTTTAGCTAGGAAAAGGGCATAATGTAATGTCTGTTCAATTACTGTGTAGAGGCTGTTAAGCTGTCTTCTTCTCTAATACATTCTTTTACTTTCTCTCGGTTACTACTATCCTATGGCATAACAGAACTTTGATCGACAGGAGTAACATGAAATATACTAATATTAGCGAACATTGGAAAAAAAAAGATTCTATGTTTATGTGACCCTCTTACACATTGTTTATAGTAGACTTAACATTCTTTGACAGATCACATTCATAGTCTACTATAAACAACCTCAATAATATAGTAACTTTCGTTGTTAGAAAAAAAATGTAGTTGAGTATGAAAAAGGAAATAATTAAAAATTGTTTATCAGCTTACTTTTGATTAACTGAGATTTGAACTGCAAATCAAATGAATATAGATATACTTAATTAAAATACGAAACTACGAAGACGAATATCTATTTGATACTAATACAGGTCAAGTCGAATAAAGTAGATTAGAAAAAGAACAGAAAATCAGTAAGTCTTTGCAAATGATTAATATTTAGATCTTCTCCTTCATAGATACTACATATGATACACAGTTCAGGAAAATAACGGAACATTGAAGTACTTTATTTAGTAAACTTCGATGCCCGTACGATTTATTGAGTATGTATCAGTTTTGTTTTCTTATTCATGCGATGAACAACATTGATATATAGATTTGCTACTGAAAAAGATCAAATTAAACAGTGCTCTACTTGCACTATGCTTACTATTCTTATCATGCTTTTAATCGCTCACTAAGACGAATAGCTCAGCTCCTTGACAATAGAAAATACATTCTTAGATGATCATCATCACGACACATTGTCTGGATGTTCGGTGTGAATAATCATGTTGGAAAAATATCTCGTTTATCGATCGAATCATTCGTCTATATAAATGAAAAACTTACTAATGATGTTGAAAAATAGTATTATTCATTGATTCTTGGTTCTTTAAACAAAGATGAGAGCACTTTAACTAAAAAAAAACATGATATCCATAATTGTGTCGAAGAAGAGGAAAATTTTCCCAGTGCACTAATTTGTTTATATCTGTTTCTCTGCATGTTAATCTCTTGTAAACGATGAAACAGATGATACAGAATAAAAAAAACTACAACTGAAATGAAGACAATGGCTAATTATCATTGTTAATGGTCAAATAAAATAAATTACATATCGATTTGTTTAGACTAAAAACGTCTATGTTGTGTAACTAATTAAATGGCACTTTAATTAGTTACGATACATTTATTTGGTGTTTCTCCGTACCCTACATGACAGGAATACACACAGAGGAAAATATGAAAAAAGCCTAGATTACTATATAAATATATATAATGAGGCATTCATGAATTGAAAAGAACCGAAATTTCGCTTCGATGATTCAAAAAGACAAGCAAAGCAGTTAATAGCCATAGGCATTTTTAATTGTGCCTTCGAATCTCCTATTTATCTTGGATTCTTTTTATGATAATATATTCATGTTTTACTAATAACAAGCATTTGATTACACGTATAAAAAACTTCACTGTTGCTTTCTATATAGATAAACCGAACGGAAGAAGAACATAATGCGTGATTAAATAAACAAGAGAAAATCCATTAAGACTACTAAATATATTTTTCTTGGTTTGATGTATATCTTTCTTAGCACAACTTCTTGTGAAGTATATAGAAAAAGAAAAGTTTGTTGCATATTTATCATCAGTTAATATCATGTTATTACCTCGAACATATATGTACTGTCATTTTTCAAGAACATTTTCTATAAGAGAAGTCTGACTAGACATTGGCTATACTTTTCAGAGAGTAAAATTCTTTAACGTATATCGAAAATTTTAAATAGATATTACGATATATTTCCTCTTTGTATTGAATAGTGTATTGATTATGCTTGTTAGATTTTTCAAGTGCACTCAAAAACGTTTTACTAATTTTCATAAGGATAGCATTTGACTTAGCTTTTTTTTTACTAGGATTTATTTTTATTTTACATTTTATTTCAATCTTCAACTATTTAAAAATTTACCATGCTACAAGTGCTACGAGTTATTTTTCATTTTATTTTTTTTTTAGGATAAAATGACATTTTCTATTTCTTCTGTGAATCATTCTAGGTTTTCTTATTTGACGTAATTTTCAGTATTCTCAAAAGAGCATGAAATCCATTAAACTATTATAAAGACAATGTCCCAGCCGTGTCGATTCAACCCAGTAAATCATAAAAGTTCTTTTTTCTAATGTCACTCATGGTTTTCTAGAATTCATAGTTTTAGAACTAAACTTATTTCACTCAAAGAATTCAATTTTTTCTTCATATGTATGCATATCAAATAAAATTATATGCATGAAATTTTCAATGTCAAACACTGGCACAACATTAATACTGAACCTATTCAATATGAAAATTCAATATTCTTACGTTTCGAAGTGATATAATCGTTTGGAATACTGTAAATCTAGCAAGATTATACTGATATTTTATACTTGTTGTCATTCTATTAAATAACTTAAGTATTTCCTATGTATGACTAATAATAGTATAATTATGTTGAAAGAAAAAACTATTTTTGATGTCTTGACGTATACGATAAACGCTCAATGGACGTTCATCTTGTTTTGATGAAAAACAAAATTCAAGTTAATCTCAATGCCACACAAAAATAGAATTGTAATAATTGTATGTGGCGTTTCTTTTTCTGTTTTTGAACAGCATGAACATGCTTTCTCTATTGATAAAATTCAAATACTTTCGGATTGTAGAAAAATATGGTCAATGATGAATATTTAAGTAGAAGCAAAGAGTTTTCTTGGTACTTATGCTGGACAAGTGAATAACACTTGGTTTAATGAAGGAAGACATCCTGCAACGCTCCTGAAAATCAAATGGAAGGAAAAGAACTGCATTTTCTCATATCTAAGTAATGGTAAGACATTCTGTGCATAAAGAAAGGCTTTGATTAACTTTTGAATGTGTGAAAGCAAGATTGATTAGCTGAAACTAGTTAAAATAAAAATATTTTAAAAGGTTAATATGAGAATTGTTCATATATACATTCATCTATGTTAAATAAGTAATTTGTCACGATATTCCTCGAGGATTTCTTCGATAAAATGAGACGAGAATAAGAAATAAATAAGTAAAACTATATGGATGTCTTATATTCATAAGATAATTGAAAAAAAATCGTAGTTAAAAATAGATTCTAGTTAAATCATCTACAGTACACAGTTTTTGCAGTTCTGGAACATGAAGCGAAAGAACTGTTTCTTTTTCGTAAATGACATTCTAGTTCATGTCGAACTCAATTAGAAGTATTCTTCTTACGTTTCATATTTTTTTTCTTTTTAACATCGAAAGTTAAAGTACATGAAGATGAATTTATTTTTAAAAGATGAAATTTTCTCACCCGTTAAAAGTGCTTCTGTCTCTGTCTCGTTCTTTTTTTCCATATAAACCCTTCATTTTACCTGCCTCTATCTTTACAGGACAGTTCAAATTTTCTTTTGTCACTCAACAACGATGGAAAATCTGGTTCTGACAAGCTTCCTCGGCATATAAATATTACTTCAAACTCATTATTTTTCATTCGAAATTGTATCTAACTTCTCTTTATTGAGATAGCTAGATGATTACATCATAATAGTGAGTTTTACAAATTTCAAAGATTTTCGATAAACAAATGACAGAAACAGTGGCAAATACAATTGCGTGGTATTTAATAAAATTGCTTGTTGTCTCAATACATAAATAGATTAATGTCAACACAACTTAACAATGTAACCAAGTTATCGACGGAATCAACCGAAACAAAAATGAACGATAGAGTGTATGTCCCATCGAGTACAAACACGCATCAATCATAAAGTAATAGTGTCGTATACTATTGTCTTTTTTGTATCTTATTGTCTTCGTAACTAACGAAAATAAATAGAGTAACCTTTGAATGGATTTTTTCATCACTCAATTGTTTTTTCTCATTTGTTGATCTTTATTCTCAATACTTTTAATTCATTTTTTCTTTGCTTACTTTGCTACTTTCCTTCGAAAAAAATGTTAAATTCATACTTCGATGTACTTACTATGTATGAATTGCCGTTTAGATTCGATGAACAATTATGTTATTTATTATGGCGTAGATGGTATAAAAACTGATGTGTTACTAGACGCTACGAATGAAATCTATTTTACCTAAAAGCATATCAAGGAATAAATATCTGCTTATCTCTTTTCTCAAGAAAAAAAAAGAATCAGATACTTTCTTTCTTCTTTTCTTTTTCAATGTTGATTTCATTGTTGCATGTTCAATGATTTTATGATGAAACAAAACTTACAGTGGATAGAGAGATACTTTGATCTTATCCTCGGAAAAAGACGAAGATTACTGTTAGGCGTAGCTCACATACCCACTATAGCATAAAAGTGATTAGTAAATTGGAAAATCGTTTTTAATTCAAAGGAAAACTAGAATCATAGAAATTCAAACAATCGAGGTTTTAATACTGTTGGATTGTTTTTTTGATTATACCGTAGAAAAATATTTGATTAAACTATCATAGTTTGTTTATTCAAGCTATGACTGATCATAGATACAAGAATAATGCTCCTTTTTGTGAATTTATAGATCAGTGCTAGATTCATCTTTTGTACTCTCGGAACTTGTTTGATGGATATGTCATTCAAAAATTCGAAGATTTTGAATGTGTCTATTTTGTGACAGACTATTTACATGTCCTTCTGTGAATATGATGTCTTGAAGATGGCTTTCTTGATTAAATTAATTTTACTCTGAAAGTATTTTTTGAGAAACGATTTACTGCTATTGTTTCACACGACTTGTTTAACAAAAGTGTTTATACTACAGAATATTTCATTCAACTATTTCATTTTACAACATGTATGCAGAGTCGAAACAAGCCTGTTAACTGATCTGTCAAACCTGTAAATTTTGTTTTTCATTTCAAAAAGTTTTAATCAATATTGATGTATATAAGAGAACCTCTTATTTGAAGAGAGAGACAGAGAAACAGATTTATATTAGTAGGAGATCTAATTTACTTTAGGATGGATTGAAAACTAATTAACTTCTTAGCGAAAAAAAATTATTTTCATTCAGTTTTGTTTCTTGTATTCCAGCCAAGTTCCTTGAAGTTCAAGAAATAATTCTAATTTATTTTAAATTCATAATTACTATACGCTAATTAGTGAAAATGATGTTAGAAGCTGCTAGGTGATGTTTTTAATAATAGTTTTTGAACATCAAAGAATATTGAAGAAACCACATGTATGTTAACTTGCAGGCAGAAAATTTGAGCGTTTTGTCAAAATATCATACGTTTAGATAGAAAAAAACTTTTCTATAAACTTGTCTATCAAAGAATCGATCAATGATTCCATCCATTGACATAAATGTTATGTTATACTCACTTTTTGTCTGGAGACATGCATGATTATAAATGTTAAAAATTCAATGTATGCGTCCTTAGGTTTTGTTTGAATTGTTCACAAAAACAAGCAAACATTCAGCTATCTTAATCTCACAGATATTTATTGTTACACATGACACAATACGATTAGTTTCGAAAGAAAAATATTATCCTACGTGATATACTGAAAAGCACAAGAACATCTACAAATCTTTAATCGATTCGAAGAATGTTATGTTAATTTCCTATTCAAAATAAAAGTATGAAAATTGGCTTTCGTTTTATTAACAAATTTATCAAGACAAACATATTTTAACGTGCTTTACTATGCCAATAACTGTATGAAAAATAAATAAGAAGAGATATGAGAATAATACAGCTATATGCAAGCCAATCATGAGCATCTTGAAAAACCATAAGAAAAATAAAAATATTAATATTAATTAATGGTATTAATGGAACTCCAGGGCATACGAAAAGAAGATTTCGTGCATGTTTTTTTGGACGTAATAAACAGAAAATAAATATTATCGTCACATTAATAAATATACTTATTGATAAAATTACTACATCGAATAGACGATTGCGATTAAATGTATGAATAACGATAGTAGCTAGCATAGATGTGTTTGGAATAAAGATTAGCAGCAATATAATTGCAGCAATTTTTGGAGATAGATACAAATCAATTAATGGAATACATGAACGACATATTGAACGCATAGTTCGTGTTAACAGTGGATCCTCTTCTAATAAATTATCTAATGCATTATCTTCAGTATCATTTTTGGAATCATTTAGCTCAAACATTTCTTCTTCGTCTTCATTGCTTTTATCATTGGTTGATAGAATTCGATAAGATATGTGATGATTGTATCGTTCAATTAGTAAACCAATTGATACACCAGTATAACTGAGAAGAGCCGAAATATCAGTAAAACCAATCAAATCCTTAATATAAACGAGATTTACAAAATGTAATGGAATGCTTTTGAATTTTTCATTACTTTTATATCAAAAAACGTACCCAGCAATGCAATAATAAAACAAACTAAACATGTTGCTATGATTGGAACATGGCGTCCTTCACTTACATAGCTCAATTTCGACGGTAATAATCCGTCAGTGGACATAGCATAGCTAAAGAAAAATTATTGAACTATTACATATTCGTGTAAATGACACAGTCTCGAATAAAATGACTGATGAAAATTAATCTATGATCAACAATCCTCACTTGTTACAATGTTTCGATGTATAAGTTACGTGTGCCTCGTAGAACCTGATATAAACTACTCCGGGATATCCAGAAAAAGAAATTTCATATCTGAACCTGTTTGGTACTGAAGAGCTACATTGATCTAGTACATTTTTCAAGAAACACTTACTCTCAAATGTTGAATTGAAAATTTATATTCGTTTAAATCTTAATTGAAATGATTCATTCTATTTCATCGACGTATTTAAATTCTTTGGTGTTCTCCAATTCGAACAAAACATTGTCTGTATTTGATCAACAGCTTAAACTAGATATTTTTGTTTAAGTTCTATCATAGATTAGAATTCTAAAAACAATAAACGATATTCCTGGAAATTATTTTCTATCGAAAAACTTGTGCACGAACCATTTTTAGCGGAATAATTGTATTCCTATTAAAGAACATGACATGTCAGTGACAATTATCGACGAGTAGTTCTACGTTATGCAACATATTGATCATTCAACAGTATCAAAATGATGCATATTGGCATGAAGAATAAACAATGAAACCCTTGATGAATTTCATTTGTTTTGTAACAACGTCATGCAATAATGAAATAGGCTGATCTCTTTTAAAAATGAGTCATAATTATTTTTTCGATCAAAACAAAGTGGGCGTATATCTATTATTTGAAATTCAAAAGAATATATATTGTGTTTTCTTTTTCTTCCACTGCATATAGACATGATACTATTAATGTGTACCATGATATAAAACATAGTTCTTGACAGTATTTTGATGACCCAGGAAACAATCAAACAATTTTCAAGCATGAAAACCCTGAGCAAGACAAGAACTCGCCACAGGGAATGCACACCGAAGGTGAAAATTTTCAAATCTAGGCTTAATTCACTAATATTTGTAATACCCCCCGTATGGGTTTTGAGTAGCAAGAAGGATAGAATATTTTCATGTCAGTCAAACACACTTACTACATAATCGTACTTTCTCTGAAAAGACATTTGAGTCTAAATCCAACCAGCACAATGAGCCTTAGATTCGCATTGTGCATAGAAATACTTGCACTTGAAGAAATAAAATCCCAAAGACTTTCACCTCATGTTAGCAATCTAAGAAAATAACTCGATCAAATGCGCTAAAAAAGTAGAATAATTATCATAGCAGAAGAAACATAAGCGCCATTGTTGATTGCAACATTTTATTGAATCTACTGTATAGATGTAAAAAATAATTATTTAAGAACGAAAAACCAAAGATTTCCACGAAATATTTGTTTAGTGAATGTAGACTTCAGATTAATTCTTTTTTCATCAATGCTATGGAGAAGTCTTACTACATGCCATCGACAATGTCAACATCAATCTTATATTATGTGAAATTGCATGTTCTTCTATCTGTGATTGTGCAGATATATTTCTTCAAAAAACGAAAAAAACATTTCAATATATGCATTAGACTCTGGCAGAATGCAAAAATCTATCGTTTTGATCCATTGAGGAAGAAATTTTCGAGTCTAGCTGAACTTAATATGATTGATTCTGCAATAGATGAGTCGGACCACTTAAAACTGCTAGGTAAAGTGCCGTCAGAAATACAGCAATTGACAAATATTTTATCTTGTTGTACTTTATTGACGTCATAACTCTTTTAAAAAAATCGCATTCCACATTTATATTCAACACGTAATATGGTACACGAACGATATGAAAGTCAAAGGCAAATCGATTTAGACTTAAAGATGTTCTGAATTTGATGAAATCAGTTGAGACGAACAAGATTTGAAAATCAGTGTATTAATGAATTATATCAAACTTTAATTGAAATTAAATGTGAATTTTCTTTTCTTTCTTTGAAGGAAAAAAAACAATTTCTTTTTTTCGTGCTCTATAGCTAACCTAATTGATAAACTCGTTTTTTTTTGCCTGAGTGGTCTCTGAAGTATGATGTTATTTCTTTTCAAAACAAGCTTACATTATCCGAATCGATCCATAAGTACCAGAGAGTAAGTTTCCACCAGCACTCAGCACTATAGCTACGGCAATAATATAACTTGCCCATGGCCAACGCGATAATTCATAAGCATGTGCAAATGATGATTCACTATTAATGTTCTTATATGAAATCAAATATGTCAATGAAGCTCCAACTAATGAATAAAGTAGTGTAACAATAACCAGTGATATAACAGTTGCTTGTGGAACAATTTTCGATGGATTTTTTGCTTCTTCAATAGCAATGGTTGCTATTTCGAATCCGACATAAGAATAAAGTAATAGAGAACTACCACGAAAAATACTTGGTATTCCATATGGAACAAAAGATTGATAGTTATGGCTATCACCAAGAATAAATCCGGTTATACCAATAAAAATTAATGCAGAAATATTTACCAGAGTTAAACTATTTGTTAAATATTTTGAATTTCTTAGACCAGCAAGCATAGCCACTACAATCAATATGGTTATGGCAAACGCTAATAGATCAGGATATTTAGAAAAGGGTGCTTGAGCATTTGGCCACTGAATAACATGTTCCATGATAAAACAACGAATTGTATTGTTGAATAAAGCATCAAAATATTCTGACCATACCCGAGCACTAACACCTAGACCACTCAATCCTCCTACAATCGATGTAAATCCCTGGAAAATAAAAATGTTAAGTATTATAAAATTTTCTTCTTATTCGTTAAAACAAATCAGTTTTACCACAATATATGCAAGTATTTCGCCAATGGATTCATAAATAAATATGTAGGATGAACCAGCTCGTGGAATTCGAGCAGCAAATTCAGCATAACAAAGAGCACCTATGATAGATTGAAAAAGAAACATACTCAAGCTGTTCTCTATGAATTTTATTTCTATTACCAAATAGGCAAGCAAAACCAGCTAGTAGATTAGAAATAATGATGGCTGGTCCAGTAAAATCTTTGGCAACAACTCCAGTTAAAACATAAATACCTGATCCAACCATGCCACTAACCGATAAAAGTATGAGATCAAATAGATTTAAACATCGTAAAAGTGGAGTATTTAAATCATTGATAGCAGTATGTTGTTTACGAAATAGACTTCGAAAAAACATTTTATGTTGTACTATCTGAAATAAGATTGAACTTAAATCATACGTTTAATTCATGTTCGATAAACGCATTGAACAATATTTATATTCTAAAGAAATATGAGCTCCATTAGTATCATTAACGAACACTATTCGTGATACGGCATTAGATTATACAATGAAGTTTTTATTTTGCTTTGAATATTTTACTAGTTTCAAGGTACTAAGTAGCAATATCAATACAGTTAAAGCAAACTTTGAATACACAACCTTGGTCGAATAGTGAAATATAGAAGCATTCATTTGTATAGTTTTACATGCATGTGCTTGTTCCATGATATGAGTAAAAAAATTTTCATATGCGAATTTTGCAAGACATTGTTATTTTTTACGTATTAAACTAAAACGATTAACAAAGTTAGATAATTACCATGCAATAAGTTCTGTCATTTAATGAACATAAATGAAAATAAGATTCAATTATGACTTAAGCATGGACAAATCTATAGAATATGACATAAGAAGTCAGTCGTAAAAGATACTAACGTTCGAATGGCATTTTCAGAGCCTTTCAATCTATTCTTCATCTAGGTTGATAGACTTTCTTCTATAAATCTTATAGTACAACAAAAAATCTACAGTAATAAAAAATACATCCGTACACGAAGTATTTTGTTTATGTTTATCAAAAAAACAGAAATAAGTAGAAAAACTCACTGTCCATTCGTGAACAGACTCTATTTAAGCCCCCCCCCCCCCGCCCTCAAATAAAGTCGGTTTTCGTCAAGAAAATGAAAATTAAGATAACACCATGAGGTGATAGTCCATGTTCTGCTCTTTCAGAATCACTATAGGCTTTTTTCCAAAGACCATTTTTTGACCGAAATTTTTAGTGATCTTTGAGAGCTCCTCTATGTCAAAAACCACTTTTTTTTTAAAATTAGGTCTTTGACCTCTAATTAGTGATTAATTAATTAAGCGTTCAGCGTGTGCAGAATTAAAAGTTACGCAGGACGACTTTGGTCAGTTTCTTCAAAAACCGCGTGAAAATTGAGAAAATTTAAAAAAACAGCAAAACATTTTCGAAAAATGTTTTTGTTTCTCTGAAAATCATGTTTTTCCATTTTCCATCCTAGTTATTTTGCCTTCAATTATGTTTTTTCGACAAATTTTTTTACCATTCGATAGAGCATGCAAAGACGCAGGGCATCTCGTGCTCCGATTTTTGAAAAAGCTTTTTATGTTCAAAAACGATCGCCTACAAAATTCACTTGCAGGTTTTTGGCCTTTTTTCAAGGACTTTGAGTTGTGGAAACGTTTTTGGGCATAAAAAAGCTTTTTCAAAAATCGGAGCACGAGATACCCTGCGTCTTTGCATGCTCTATCGAATGGTAAAAAAAATTTTTCGAAAAAACATATTTGAAGGCAAAATAACTAGGATGGAAAATGGGTCATTTTTAACCAGTGTTCATTTTATAACTTTCGTAAACTTGCATATTTCGGGCTGAAATTTTTATCGTAGGCTATCCGCTCCAGTCCTAACATATCCGAAAAATTTCAGCCGAGTTGGACTTTCTTTGACGAAAATCGATTTATGAGGGGGGGGGGGGGCTTAAATGATTAAAATGTAGTTTGACATAAATATATTACATATAGAATGTAAATGGTACTAGCAAATGTTACATAAAATTTTATTTATTGTTCGATAGAGAGCTCACTCGTATTAATCGACAAAATTTATCTGTTGCTATCATTTTACAACTTAGTTGCAAAAAAGAATGAAAGAATGTTTCAAATGAAACATATCAAGAAATAAGATTGATCATTCAGATTCTAGAGCTCGATTTTTTTTTACCAAGAAAACTGATTTTCTTGGTTTCCAACGTTTGAAAACAACCAACAATATTAACTGCACTACATAACAAAATACAATAGAAGAATAATATGTCTTCAAGTTCAGTACATAAGATGTGCTTCACTGAAATCAACCACGTAATACGAATACATAGATCTACTTGTGACTGATAATCAAATTATTGTATCTCAACCGAATAGATTTTTATAAAATCTCAGTAAATGCTCATTCCATACCGACCGTTTTCTCTATTTTTGTTTTTATTTAGTCATGGCAAACTATGTTTCACAATATATCTATCAATTACTATTATTTACTGTATTCAAATCCTTTCAATTTCAATTATAAGAATATTATCAACAGCATGGACAAATAAAACAAGAAAGAGTAAACCTTGTAGAATGATATTGGTAATCATCGTAATTATATGTTGTCAACAATATTCACTTGTCTACAATATCAAATTAAATGTAAATTAGTTTAAAATGTGTTTTATTTTTCTTTTTTCTTGTGTTTGTTTTGGATTATTTTAAATATTCAATTTTACAAATAAATGTTTAAAAAACAAAAACGAGGAAACGCACGGGATGATTGATAAAATTACGATAAAACAAAATATCACACGCAGTACAAATACTCATACACAAAACGAATACGACAAAGAGATTCTATGACAGTCTATGAAAAATGAACAAACTCGGATACTCTGGTTTTATTTTCATTAAAAACTCTTAGACAAACGACAAAGCTCTGCCCGATAATCATCAAGCTGACTATGACAATTTTAAATACTAGTAAAGAAAAACGAAAATCAAAGGAATAGTCCGACGACATGCAAATATTCATCACAGTAGCCCCACGTTAATTTTGCTATTGAATTAGTTTTACGTTCTATGCCGTTGTTGCTGTTCAAATTCAATTTGATCATCACTCTCATATTCTTCATGATTATTCATATTGATCATTGTATTTCCATTATTTGCTTTGTATGGTTTTAATTGATGATTATCGGAGTTTTCAAGTTTCTCTTCGAATTCAACTACTTCTTGATCTTCAGCATCAAGTGCACTATAGCGTGCCTCATCTCTATAACGTCGTCGTAAAATCCACCATACGACTGTTGATTGAATAAAAATAAATGCAAAACATAGTAAAGTCAACCATACAAATAAAACTGTTAATATTAATATATGTCCATGTGTTGCGGTCCATGTCCAATACGAATCACTCGATGGAAAATACAGAACGAAGCCAGCCGCATAAAACCTGGATGAAATACAACGAAAAGTGATTTTCTATTTCATAATGTCTTTCCTATTCTTACCAAGCTCCTTGTAAAAGCGTCACTGCAATTCGGCAATAAGTAGCCAAGATTTCATTCGGTCTATTAAATTCCCAAATACCGGCACAAACACAAAAGCCAATATTATAGACAAGTAATGTATGTAAATGTATATCAATTTCATCTCTACCATGAAGATGAAAATGAAATAGAAAACCTTCAACTGTAAATGCGAATATATTTGCTAAAAATTCAATGCCTTTTGGTAAATTATATTTCGCATGAACAAGAATTTCAATGAACGATGCAAAACCAAATGAAAAAAACATTGCGATATGCTGAGCATTAACTTCAACAAAAGTCCATACATTCCTTTTTAATTCACTATTATATGGATGCTTAAGACCAGTAATAGCTTCACCTAATATGCCAATGATGACGCATATTAATTTAAAATAAGATTCAAAAGGAATTTGTCGTAATGATGCTGGACAACATAAACATGAAAATGTTGTTGATGAACGATATGGATTTGGTTTACGTGATTTATTTCTTGAATGACGAGAATGAAAATGTTTTACAGCAACACAGAAACCCCACCAAATAGCAAACATGGCAAAGAAAGTGCCAGGTAAGATATGACCCATTAATGTACCCATTCTAATATATAAAATAATTTATCTGAAATAATACTAGAAGAAACAAGATATTAAAAATATGAATATTCGTAATAAACTTGATGAGTTTTACTCTTTGGCATTCGAAAAAAGATTATATTATTGTTGACGCTTCTTTTTTCTTGACAGTAGTAAAAATGAAAGAAATCAGACGATCGAATTTTTTTTTGTTCTGATAGTATTTGTTTAAAAGTAATTCGAGAAACATTCATGACATAGAAGAGAATTCATTCACATTCAGAATGAATTATAAAGGCTGGGGTGAAGTTAGAAAATTTTTAAAAAAATCACGTGGTGAATATTGACCGAATATATCTATTCACTTTCAAGGATATTTGTACTGATGCATACTTCAGTGTTCCTATAAAAATTTCTTAGATTTTCAGTTCATCTTGAGAGTTAACTAAACTAAACGACGAATTTGATTTTTAGAAAACCTTACGATTTTCAAGTGTTCATATGAAATTCTAGACATATACAAAAGTCAATAAGAGAAGTTTACAGACGGAAGAAATTTAATAGTTTTTCAGAAGTTTTTTAGTACGTAGTGTAGATGATAGACATATTTTGAAAGCTTTCTATGTCAAAGAGATTGACGAAGAAATTTTCTTTGAACTTATTCCAGTTGACGTTTTTCTACGTGTAACATTTTCATTCGAAAGTTTGCAGTGCTTCATTTTTTTTATCAGGAGTTTTTCTCTGATTCTTTTTATCATCAAGGAAAAATTTTCAAATATCAGAAGATAATATGTCATGGGATTTGTGCCTGGTCATTGTTCAACAAATATTTTCTCCTGGTGCGAATGAGACAAGATTTCAAATCTAAAGTATAAAACGGAAGTGTCAAATTGCTTCTCTTACTTTACATATATTTGATGTTTCTTGAATAGAAAAGATTCGTTATTTTGATTGATATACTAGAATGGCATTTCTCATGTTTTGGTAAGCTAATAGCAATCGATAGTTATCCTCTAGGAGAAAGTATCACTCGACTTGCTTCATTGCTCATAAAAATTCACTATCTTCAACGTATAAAAAGATCTGATCTTGTTTTTAAGCATTATATACATATATATATATAATAAAATGTAAATGTTAGTTAAAATAATAGAGCTACTTCATTAGCTTTACCAATCATATCGATAAAATATGAATCAATAGAACACAGTCACTTTAACTTATTCTATCAGTCAAATATTTAGCGAAGGTGTTAAAAATATAGGGAACTATGAATCATTTATTTCGTTTGCATTCATGTTGTTATAATGCTCGATGAGTGGTATGTTTCCATCTCTTGAACTGTGTTAAACATCAATGTGTTATACAGCATAAGGAAATAAATGACATCAATGAAAAGGACATGACCTTTCCATGGATTCTCATCTTGCTAATCAAAAAGATAGATGATATCTTGATAATATTTTTTTTCCTCGTTACTAACTATAAAATACTATGAGAATTATGTACCCATGTATTACAAATCTAATTAACACTAATTTTATCAATACTAACTTATTTGTACATATAACAAATAAATAGACATTGTGAGAAAATCTCTATGACAATCGGTGATTGATGATAGAATTGCGTACGACAGTATTAATCAGTATTGTTAATGATCGATCATTACAATATTGTCTTTCATTGGCTTAGTGGTTATGACCAAATAGATGAATGCTTGGTTTCATGATTTGTATATACGGTCAAGGATAATTATTCCATTTTCCAATGAATAATTATCCATCATGTAGAAACATTAACTAAATGAAAAAAGAAAGAAAAGAAATACTCAGCTTAATATTAAAGTTCCATAAACCTATCGTAGAATTGTCATCCAATTATTCTATTAAAAAACATTTGACTTGATAAAAATTCAAATTTCATAAGATATAAAATATACTACCGTATTCTGAAAAATTCAAGTTCATGATATTTACCAATACATCAGAAATCTGCAACATCTATTAGAATGTCACCATATGTATAAATAAAAACACGTTACGAGCATATATAGGATTTATTTATATATAAACCATATGGTGTGACAACGCATTGTGACCTATATGATGACCCGAAGAAAAAGATAATTATCGTATTCAATTAAATAGCATGAGTCGACGAGTTTGTTCAATCTTATTCATTTCGAAAAATAAAAAAATAAAAACTGAATGTATTTCTTTTACTTCGGTTTCTATCTAAATATTTCATTAGCAGACAAGATTTTATAGTCATGTCAATGCCATACTAACCATAGAGATATTATATCATTTGAGTAGGATGAAAAAATGTTTCTTGCTAACAACTATTCTCAATTACGCTTTCGATCGGTGACATCTATATGAACTAGTACATTAATTGATAAACACAGTAGTTTCTATTATAATTTAGTCGATAACAGATAGTAGAAATCTAATTATGATATCTTGATTTAAAAAATTGACAAGTCTGTCGTATTCTCGTATGAGTCATTTGAATGACAATTATAGAGAACAGCACAAGTAAGTAAGATGTGTTTTTCGTCCGTTCCACATGCTTAGAGAGTGTGTCTCCCGATGGAGATGGAAAATGTCTCATTCAATTATAAATTAAATTCACAATTTTTTACAAACGAGATTAACGAAGGAAAATTGTTAATGAATTCATGAATAAAGTGCATTACTAAGTAGTATACACATGAAAAGATATGAATCATTTGAACACTAACAAGATATTAACCAACCAACCAACATTATATGATGTAAATAAATAAAAGATTTTATTGTTGTTCGATACTCAATTACTACATAACCAATCAACGTAATCTAATGACAAAATAATAAAAACCAAGAAATAGAAACGGAACATGCATTCAAAGTTCGAACGCAGAATGGCATTATTTTCAAGTATATTTTGCATATCTAAGATGGATGAAAGAAAATTAAGATCGGATACAAAGTTTTTTTCTGTCTAGTGTCATCTTTTGATGATAATTTTTAAAACATACTCTAGTATAGTAGAGCGGGGTTCGAGATTTTTATGGAACAGAATGATTATTATATACTGAAAGACATTGAAAATCATATCGGTTTATTGTTAGTGTTCATTTCAGACAGATACTGGAGGTGGGATAACTGTTGAAATTCATAATGCATTGAATTGATGATTGGTGTTTTACAATTATTTTCAACATAGTTATTGAAGAAGTTAAATTAAATACGACCAATTTTTCTACTTTCATATTTTATTTTACTCGTGAAAAAATTAAATTTTCGTAATCATTTTAGCGCGATTGGAATATGATAATTATTTTCACAGGTAGAATCATTTATGTTGTCAAAGGTGGTCTCCACTTTGCCGCTCTTCATAGACAGGTTACCACAGAGCAACCAGTGGTGATTGTAACACTTTGAAAAACAAAGAAGGCTCTCTAAATTCAAGCATCAACGGAACGCTGCATCATGCCAATTGTTTATTCAATATAACACTTTTCATTTTTTTTTCAGAAAATTACGATCCAATTTATTGTCGTAGTTGGAATTTTGATATGGAGAGTGTGACAGTCTTCATATAATATTGTCCTTCGAAGGTTGAATTGTATTCTCTTTTTTCTTACAACATTGCGTTGAATTCGTGCTCGCATATTTAGAGCAGAAATTTTCGAAAGCTTCATCAAACTAACACAAAATTCTCTTGATTAGCCGTCATCTTTTCCCTTTGACTTCAGAATCCTCTTACATGTGACGATGAAATTTGTCGATTTTACATTGCTACGTTTTCCTCTATAAGTATACCTTCTTCATTCGAAAATTAATCATTGCATATAGTTCGATACATCGAATATGGATTCGTCCTTCTTTTTTTTCTTCTCATTGGTAAAACGCTGAAGATTACTATTATTTCATTTTTTTTCTCAATATATTTCTTTGTTTTTAGTATAATTTATCATTCGACAGTAGGTCATAGGTAACCTTGAAACTATTAACAAGATTGCTTTTACCGCTACAATGCCGTTCGAGTTGTTAAAGGACTTTTGTTTTTCATGTAAAGATGAAAGAGAATATTCACAACCTATTAGTACATAAACTTAGTCAAATATATTGTTACATCAGAGGTACAAAAATGCTCTACTCAATCTCATGCTTATTCTGTAATATGTTTGCATCATCGACATATCATTTGGTGTAGGTTTTTTTTTACTGTCAAGAGTAAAGAATCTTTACTTAATAATAAAACTGCAGTTCATTTACTGTTCATAAGTATCGGCGTGTTGGCATCAAAAGAAGCTTAATAAAGTCCACATCGTTTGAAGAAGAGGAAAAGAAGCAAAAGAATGAAACTTATGTAACACATACATGCAGGTATGCGTACATCATCGTTGGTTCCATTCAATATATCATGAATGACGAAAAATTTACTCGATTGCCAAGACACATAAAGTGCTGATACTACTTGATGAAAAATTTCAAACAAGGAAAAAAGAAAGAAAGCGACAGAGAGAGAGAGAGAAGGAAGCACAATGTTGTAAATGTGTTATTTATGATAATCGAGAGAGACAAAAACAAACCCCTAGTTCTATTAAAATTTGTCTCACTTCTTTTTTCTTCTACTCTCTTTATGCTTCTTCTATAAATATACATATATTTAAAGAGTACGTTTAACACAATTTTTGACATTGATTCATTCATCATTGGAATCTCTTTCACTCGATTACATCGTTCATGTAATTACTTGTCAGCAAGACTGCATACAACAGATATAGACTGTAAGTAGGATTGCATAGAGGAAAAAATTGAGGACGAAACTTGATAGGATCATTGTGTTTTTCTTAACTTTTTTTGTTGCCCTGGCGTTAGTTAGTTAGCTAGTATATTTTAAATTCAAGTTATAGATAGATATCCAGATTGAAAAAAAAACATTTATTCGCACTTTGCAGCTGTATCCAGTGGGGCATCCCGTTGTTTAGGTTCTTGTGGACGATATTCTCGTGTCCAATCAAATTTCGGTGCGTAATTTCCGTCAGAACTATTGCAAGATAAATGAATTGGTGCTACTTCATAGAATTCTTGAAGAATAGCTGTTGTCAATGGTGTCCATCGTATTGATTGATAATTTTCATAAACTGTTTGATTTGTACTCGTATTAGCATAGTCATATCTAAGATAATGAAATTTAGTTATCTTTTATCTGACTTTAGAATTGTGAAATAATACTTACTCTTTCATTGTTTCAAAGAATTGATTGAGTGCATCATCTCTTACACTTGTTTTACATAGTTCAAGGTTAGTTCTTGGGTAATAATGCATATAATTGACACACATTTCATCACTTATTCCATAACCACCAAATGTCATATTTGTTCGAATATCTGTATTATAAATACACGTATGTAGAATCGTATCACCACGTTCAACTAAAATTGGTTTAGGTAAAAGACGAATTTCTTGAAAATGAGGACTATAGTGTCGATCCATATTCAAAGTAATTATATTCCCATTGGCTTTTATGATACGAGTAAATGTTTGTATACCAGTAAGATGTGTGTGTAATTGCGATGCAAATACTGTAATGCCATTCTTTGGTAAAGTAGCTTGAGTACATTCACGTGTACAATAGCCTGATATACGAAATTCATTCGATCGTGGTGGAATTGAATTTTTTGCATTATATTCAAGTCCAACTTCCATTATACCAGCATCGTTATCTCGTCGTTCGGATGTATAATATATACGAATACCAGATTGATCAACAATCCCTTTTTTCAAATAAGGATTGTTAAAATGAACTTCAAGTACAAGAAAACGTGATGTTTCAAGTCCACCTATTAATCCACCAGCTTCATCTGGATAAGTAAAATTTGTTGCACCTAATGCCCATGCACCAATAACTCGACGGCATGGTGTTAAACCCATTGGCTTTTGTTCACTTGTACATACGCCATTGAATGATGGTATGTCAGTATTGTATGGAACATCGCAATGAAATAATTCCATGTGATGTACAATGCCATCACTCTGTGGTGATACAATACCATCAAAGCGGATTATATGATGAGGTTTTTCCAAAATTTTTTCTGGTAATTCAAAACGCGTACACCAATAAGTTGTTTCAACATTTGGTATTAGAACATTTTTATTGAGAAAGTCAAGATGTGGATTTTCATTGGGTATTTGACTGAAACGAATCTAAATATTTTTAAAAGATAAAAAAATGTTTCAGATTTATTCTATTGAATTTTAATCTTGATAAGTTACTCTTGTTTTTAATAACTGAACACGTTGTAATGTTAAATGCATTTTTTCAACATCCATGATAATTGATTCTTTTTGTTCAAGTTTTTTAAAATCTTCACGCGTCATGTCACCAGTTAACAAATGTGTTGTACCACTATCGATAATATAATTTCGTTTTCGTTTATCACATGTATCAAAGGGTCGAATAATTCGTAAAGAATATTGTTTTTTTCTTTTCTGGCCAATGTTTGCACTGTTCAATAAGCTATAACTTAATTTAACATCATTGTCTGACATCGTTAATAAACTATTTTCATCTGTAAAGACATTATAAAGTTTTCCATCACTACTTAATATAATAACATCTAGATTGTTCGTATTTAAATCATGATTTGAAAATGCAAGAATACCACTACGATCATATACTAGTGTAATATTCCATCGAAAAATAAGTCTTGTCTCATCATTTTGATCATAGTCCCATTCAAGTGTACTTTGCAATGGTTCCGACAGACCGACCGAATAGATTAGTTGTTCATTATCGACCAATCGTCCTTGTACTAATTTCCAATGGAAACTCATCATAACGATAAACGGTATTACGAGAAATTGCGATCGCAGCATTTCTCAATATATGTCAATTGAAAACGCTTTTTGCTGCTATCTATTGAATTGTATAAAAGAAAAAGACTGTTTCCATTTATGATTGCCTGCAATCATCAGTCGATCAAAGTCCGATGAGATAGAACACGACAATAAATCTCTAGGAACAAACATTAGTTTCCTATTTTCTTTTGTTTTACTCTACTGTTCGTCATTCCGGATTAAATATAGAGTAGTTGTATCTACTAATCTTTTTGTTTGCATTCAGACACGCACACACATATATTATAACTGCTTTGAAAATTAGATAGAAAGAGAATCAATCACCATATTGATCTGTCATTGAAATAGATGTTTTCTTTTTTTGTAATTCTTCTATGAAATTCATATATTTCAGCAAAAATAAAAGAATTTCCAAATGATAATAAACGTTCGAAAGATGATAGAAAAATGTTATGACAAGCTTATTGTATTTCACGTTGGTGTATATTTGCACACGGTAAAATGCAGTCATCATTGATTTAAGTGGTTTTGGTTTACTTGAAAACACTTCTGGTGTACACCTTCAATTCTTTTGTATTGCATTTTGCTCTAAACTGGTCATAGCCTTTCAGGCAAAAAAAGAATTAGTAGGCATGTGCATACGAAAAAGAAAAATCGTATGCCCCATATTTATTGTTGTAATCGAATGTAAGACGAGCATAAATCAACTATTATATTGAAGAAGTATTCTTCATTTCAATGAGCTGTATTTGTTTTTGAGGGACTACTTATTTTTAATCGTGTCTCTATAAGAAAGACGAATAAAAAGAAGAGAAGAGAAGAAAATTATTCAAGAGAGAAATCAGAAATATGAGTTTTCACAGTACAAAATACCATTTATCAATATAAGAAAGAAAAATAAGAAGAAGCATCACTTGAGATTTTTTTCTTCGTTTATTTTCAACTTTTAGCCTTTCCATTTGTTAATCATTGCCGGCTTTTTATTTGTGTATAGACGTAAAAAACATAACAACAGTGAAACCAACGGCACGACATATATAAATAAACGCCTGCATTAGTTGTTTTCGACTCTTCAAACGCCTACTCGTTATTGACTACTATCAATAACAATAAAAATTGAAAGAATAAACTGATCCATGAAACGATAGAAGAAGAAAAACTTCATACTTTCCATTTTGATTTTGAGTTTGAGTTTGACGGTTTTTTCTTCAATTATGATTTACAACGAACGATTAACACCAACCAAGAATTGGCCACCATTAATTCGTCATCCAAGTTATTATGCTGATCGAGTGAGTAAAAATTGTTCTTGATATCTTACATTTATTAGTACTTCGGTAAAACTATTGGAAAAAATAGAACAACTGTTCATTTTTTGTTTTCATATGAGACGTAAGAGTAATAGGATGAAGCCCAGACATGCAGATGTATGCAAGAAAACATGTTTGACTATAATACAAGTGAGATGCATCTTAAATGTACTTCATGAAAGAAGAACGATGTTTGTATGAATTGATTAGAATGCATATTGTTTTCTTCTTATACATGATCGATGATCACTATAAGAAAATCATTATTCCTTATTATTTCATTATTGAAATACATCATTCTAGGCATCAATCGATGTAATTTTTAATAATTTATTTTCGACACAGTTTATACTTCATATTCACTAAATAGATTTTCATGCTGACAAATTAATCACCAATCTTTTCTTCTTTTCATGTTACTTGCATTAGATGAATGAAATTTTTTGTCAATAGTAGTTTTCATCTCACTTACGTATAAATTCTTTTTCTTTTTTCTTTTTTCTTTATGATTTAGAAGAAATGAAATTCGTATAAGAAAAAGAGAAGAAAAGATCGCACTTTACCTTTTCAATTTTTTTTGTTGTGTTATACATTGTCGAGTGAGCGTGATCGAAACGGAAATTAGAAAGTGTGCTTGTGTGTAGGCGCACAAGTATGTTTGCCACAAAGTTTTACACCGAATTTCGATGATTTTGAGTTTAACTGCGAGAAGAACATATGTAAAATAAATATACACAGACATACGACGTCGCTCTTTTCTCGATCATGCAACGAAATTCACTTACGGCAAGATTTTCATTTTTTTAGAATACATTTTGATTAATTCAAGTTTTTTCTCCTTGTAGCGCTTAAGTTTACTGTGGTTTCTTATTCTAACCATTATATCGTTAATTCTAAGTGTCATTGCCTTGATCATTGTTTTTTCCGTTGAACACTCATGGTTTCATGATAACTTTCAAGGCAATATAGTTCGATATGGCCTTTGGCGTTTATGTTTTAATTCAAGTACTGTATGTGATAGTTGGTTTTCAACTGATGGATCTAATAGTGTCTTCATTGAACAACGTCTAAATCAATCTAAGAGTAAGTGATTAGATATGATATTTTATTATTATTGTTCCTTACCTCTGATATATTTGTTGTCTGTTTATTGTAGGCGGCATTAATGCATGGCAAGCTCTTGAAATTGTGTTTCTGATTCTAACGACAGCAACATTAATTATTGCTGTAGCTTCTCTTATTTTTTATCGATTTCGAAATAGTTTTCATTATTATTTGGCTATATTAGCAGTCTTTTCTATTTGGCCAGCAGGTAGTAAAAGTTCAATATTGAATGATATTTTGTTTTTCGTGAGATTGAAAGTTTGGTATTTTTTATTCTTTAGCATGTATTGGTGTTTCTGTATTATTCGTCTTCGGCTTTTCAGTGTATAATGTTTCAACATCACCACACGATCTCGACTGGTGCTTCTATGTAAATCTTGTTGCTGTTATCCTGGTTATTTTGGCTGCTATACTTCTATCGATTTATGATAGACTCTTGGAAAAACCAATTAAGTAAGTTTGATTATTTCGTTCGTTTTTCTGTATTTCACATACTACAAATTTCCTTTCATTATCATCCTAAAGAAGATATGCAGATGATGATACTGTGATTGAAACATTTACTGAGTTCACTGCTTATCCTGCCACATTAAGTCCGTCTTCATTTGTGATTGTCAGACGAGATAAGAATAAACGCAATAAGCCTTATGATTATCCTCAAGTTCTTTATCCAAATAATTACTTTCCAACAGCAATAGCTAATGGTGGTCCTGCTACGAGCTATGTAACTAATACGAATCACCAATCACTTGCACCATATACATCCATCGTGAGCACCAAAGAAAGTAATACAAATGATCAACTACAACAACAGCAACAGCCTCCATTATCATCCTATCGTCCATTCGAACGTAATCGTTCTAATCTTATAATCTCACCATCTACAACAACAACACAGCCACAGTCATCAGTTACAACGCCAACACCAGTATATCGACCAAGATCACCACCTTATCGTTATCAACAGCGTCCATCACCACCGAACGTGCATCGAACTAGTGCAAATTTCGTCAATCAATCGTACAGTTACGCTTCGGAACAACCTACGAATGATTTTGTTTCACGTGATTATTATTATCTGACTCGATCGAATCCACCAGAACGTAAATTCGAACAGACACAAGAACCACGTTTATTACATTATTATACAGGGTATGATTATTTTGCCACGATCGATCCTCTGGATACGACTTTAACAAGACATCATCCATCAACAATAACAACAGGACCTGGTGCTGCAACAAAATATAGTGGTAATCAATCTTTGCCTTCTTCAAATGACTATATAAAAAGTATATTCTAATACTAGTAGAAAAACTTTAAATCTTTATCGTAGAGCATGGGATGAGTCGTATGTAATATGTTTGTATTTATCTGTCGGTATATTCATCATTCTTTTGTTTTATATTGTTTCATTCATTGATGTACTTTGGATGCTTGAGGTTATTATGCAGTTCAAAAGTTTTCGTATTACGTTCATCTTTTTTTTTCTCTTTTTGCATGAGTACTCGTGCAAAAGACATGTGTTGCTAATGTAGAACTTTAATTGATTGATGATTGGATATGTGTTTCTTAAGTTTTAGACATATTGATGATTATTAATTGTCTCAAAGAAAATCTTATCTAGATAGAAGATACTTTTATGAAAAGAAAATAAAGAAAAAATTTACTTCATTGTATTTTTCGAAAATCAATGATCTTCTTACGCTTCGTATAAATTGCAATTTTATGTTTCTTTACATTAATAAATACACTCGCCAGAAGCTTGATATTAATTGTTTCTACTATTTCTTTCACTAACAATTGTCATGTGCCCATTGAAATTCAATAATTAGAAATAAATATTTCGAATATTTTTAAAAATCTATTGCAGTAGATGTGACATAATTCTCTTTTCTTCTGTTTGATATCATTAAAAAAATAGGATTAATCATTCAAAATTGCTTTTTATTAGTCAACAAAAGCAAATTGATGATTTGAATGATTGGACACACAGTAATTTCAATAATTCCTCTACTATAAATAATTTCTAGAGCATTCAAATAGGTTCTTCTGCGAATATTTTATGAATGAAACATTGCATGCAAAGTCTCGCTTCGCTAGAAAACAACCAATCATCAATTGGTAATATTCAAATCGCAATGATCGTGATGATTAACACAAATATACATGATCAACAATGTAATCCTGTTATGAATTAAAATATACGAATCCTGTTAAGATGTAATTGATGCTAACGTATTTTTTAAAATCTTTTCGTACACACATTTGTCTATAAGCATAGTAATTTGAACTAATTTACATGACAATAGTGACCTTAAGAAAAAGAAGACATGTGTTATGATAGATTTTCAAGCCAGAACAACTCATTTATCAAACACACAAATACTTTCGTCTATTAACTTTTTTTTTCCATAAAATATATACATGACATCTTATAAATATTAACAAGTCATCAAATTACAGTACATTCGTCTTCAGTTCTACAAAAAAAAATCTATCAAAGAAGTGTTGAAAATATTTTTTCGCTATGGTATATACGTATACTAAGCTGTCATCAATACGTATTTAAACCTGCGTTATAGTAACGTATTAGTCATGCAGTTGTAATTCATAGCTTTGAATCTGCAACCAGCAGATATCAAATCGAAACTTGAAATATTTCTAACTTAAAATCAGAAGCATGAATGGCAGATTGAATTATTGATACAAAGTATTTCTCGAATAATTTCGCTGTGTTACTTTGTAAATATATTGAAAATATCTAAACTTTGAGTTGTACTATTATGAAGCTTCATCGATGAGTGAATTAAATCCGAAATTATCCATGAAGAGTAGATATGAACAACAAGTCATGTTATTCTCCTGCACATAGGTCAAGTCTCGATTCATTGCGTTAATTCAACACATGTTTTGAATGTCATGACTTCATGCATTATGAATTACCTGAAGGAACAACTTTATATCAGACTTCTGATTCCCTCATAGAATATGTAAGGTTTCGAGTGACTTACTTAATGTGTTAGTCCTATATTATCGGATTGAAAATCTACTTGGATAACAAACCATGTTAATCCGTGGAAAGAGAAATAACATTACAAGAAGTACCATAATCTTCTTTGACGGCATGCTCAATGATATGTGTGGAATCTATGATTTAATGAAAATAAATCTATCAGAAAGATCATTATAATAATTCAAATGAAAAATTAATTATAACTTTTGCGTAATTCAGTGTAGTTTAAAGTGACGCAGAACAAAACAAAATTTTCGAAAGATCTGCAATAAATACTTTCGACTTGATATTTTATGTGTCAGTACGTTTAAGAGCGAAAAAATTCTCAACAAACACATGAGAACATGTCTTTCTCGAAATATTTACCGATCAAATCTTTAGTAGTTTATTCGAATATGGAATACTTCGAGAACGACATATTCACCTTTGCTGATACTGTTTGTTCTTAATAGTTCTCAAAAGTTTTACAGTCACTAACATTAGACACGTACCGAGTTCGAACCTCATGACATGAGATCATGTCTAGTTTACATGTCACCGCGAAGTTCATAACTCTCGATTCATAGTCTAATTGTACGCTGAAATTATTTCCTATTTTACTCAATCTCATCCAATCGTATTCTCAGTCATAATGTGAAATCGAATCGTGTGTTAAAGGTCGATGTGTTCTCTCATAAGAAAATTAGTGATTTTTTGTCTATTACAGATGCAATCAAGGGGGACCAGTATTCTTCTGTATTTCAAAAGTACTGAGAAGTCCATAAACGTGTAAGAAATATTAAAAAATATAGAGAAGTATTAAAAGTACGCTTTTCCCCTCTGGGATGCAATTCAATTAATTTGCTGTTCTGTTTAAGTTTTCATCAAAAAAAACTTGTGTGCTTTTGATATTTACTATTGTTTGTAGCTACTCATAATCCGTAAAAGATTTTATTGAGATGTGAAAATTGTTGACAATTGATTACGTTTCAATTTTATAGGTGAATGGAATTTTCATGTGAGAACCAAACGTATAAGTGAACTTTATTTAGAATTCAGTTACAAAGAATAGATTACAATTTAATTTAACTCATTCATTTGTGACTGGAAGGAATCCCAATAGAAAAATTTGACATACTCTTGATGAAGATTTCATTTCTTAATATCCATAAAGGGATTTAACATAATCCGTTTTCAAACATATTCACAAACTTAATATGCTACTATGTCATTGCAAAATATTTTAAAAAGTACGCTAATGTCCTGCTTTGGTATGATCAACATCAGTAAAAATATTTCACTATTTTTTTTTCTTGATGGCCGGAAGAACAACAGATGATAATCTGAAATATTTGTTCATAATACAGTAGAAAGAAAAAAAGACAGCAAGGAGACGTATAAATTAACTGTCAAGCAATGTTCTTTTGATTTCTTCAAAATCCGACTGTAATGACAATGCTAATTTTCTCAATTCGTTATGAATACGTGAATTAGCCTTTTCCAAAACATCACGTAATTCATCGGTTTTACGAATTAAACGTATATGATCATTTTCTTCTAATAAAGGTTCACCAGCCCGATCTATATGATGCCGATAATATCCAACCTCACATGTAACATATTCTCTTGTTGAATGACGTTTTGAATTTCGAGATAATGCCGTATGGCTAGGACTTTGATTTGAAGCATTTCCATGTGTAAAAACACTTGTCGACTGCGGTAAATCAATGCGTGGCGTGCGTAATTCTAGTTTCCATAGGTAATACTTCTTTATTCCATTCATTTGTATAACATGTCTGTGAAACAGTGCAAAAAATGAATGTCGAGACAATGAAAGTACTATTCGAGAACAAGTTTCACATAAAAGACCGAATTTTGCTTGTAAACCAAGACATGTTTCAATACGTGCACGTAAGTGTTCACGTTTAGCATTGACACGAAAACGTTTGACATCAGAAACAGCAAGACCAACCTTAATAAAAACAAACATCAAATTGTAGTTACGTGCAAAATCTATAATGATATTTATTTGATACCATTATATTCATAATAACAATATTCATTGTAAATACAAATATTGAGTAAAGTACCATAGCTGCTTCACTTCCTTGAAGAAATTTACCGTTTGGGAAAAATAAATCATCGAAATCGTACTCTCCCGTGAGCATAGCTAATGTTTTTGGTATTGAATACAATATCGATGTAAATTGTGGTTTTTTATTTACAAATAACATATGAAATGCAATAATGTATCCAATCCATATGAATACATAGATGAGGCAAAATTTTAAAAATGTCAAAAAGACACTCACAAATAGAAGACCATATTTACCGATTTTTAATGCATTCATAAATACAAGTAATAATAATGTCCAAACAGTAGCTATGCCTAATGCACCAGCTTCCCATTGCCATTTACAACGAAGACCAGTACGTTGTGTACAATGATTAAGATCCATCGCAAATAGTATTGCACCTACATACGTATGTAATTCAAGACAATTAACAAAAAAACCACGAAAATATTTTTCACGCTGAGTTATTAATTGTAAAAACTCCTTCAATAATGCTATTGAAGAACAAAATAATAAGATAAGTCGTAAAATTTCTAAACAAAAATATCCACTTAATGAAAGAATGAATGAAAACGAACAAGTGTTCGAAAACCTACGAAGTAAACTATTGCGTAGAAGGGGATTGTCAGGATCTGATTCTAATTGTTGACATAATTTTTTACAAGTAATATTTGAAACATCGTAATAAGAATGAGGTGGCGTCGGTGAACTGAGGGCAACACCAGTAAATAAGCAGACGAATAATATTTGTGTACACAATATAAGAAAATATAAAAAATTTCCAAATAATTGAAATTTTAAATCGACACAAATTTTAACAACGTCGTGATCATATACAGGTGCATGATTAGCTTCGGCAATTAATGATAATGGATGTTGTTTCAACCAGTTTGATGTTGAAAATCTTTTCGAACGACCAAACATACAACGATGTGGTGCTGGACGTGCTAGTAAACAATCATCAACGACTGATAAGTCAACACCATCTTCACCAACGAATTGTTCGAGTAGTAGAGGAACTAATGGAATCATTTCCATCTAATAGAAAACAAAAAACATGTTAACAACATATATCTTCGACATTGAATAAAGAACAAATGAAGAATTTTAGATGTTTTCTTATCAAAGCTGTTCGATGATATAAATTACTCACAATTTCTAGGAATAATTGCTAGAAAAGATTTCGTATGAAATTTTGAAAAGAGATATGAATTTTTTAGATCGACAGTTTCACTACAACGTTACTAGTTCATTTTGTTACGATCATGTACACTTTCATTTTTTCGATATAAGTTTCATTCTTAGTTATTACAACGTACCATAGTTAGCATTCGTTGTAATGGTGTTTGATCGTAGCTTGAACCAGAATAAGCAAAATTGTAATGTTTTAAAAAATTTTTATACGATCGATAAAGTTCTCGTTGATCGCCAGGAATTCTAACACTTATAAATGTTCGAACGAAATCCGATTTCTTTAATTCTATTGCATATTCGAGTACATTATATGCACGCCCATTAATATCGATCTTTATTCGAATGATAGCTGCGAAACGTCGCATATCAGAGACAAAATAGGATGCAATATCTAATTGATCTTTATCAATAGTGGTTTTCAATGAATCGGCATTTATAAAATCGACGATCTCAACATTTCGATGTAACCATTTACTACTTAATATATATTTTATACATTTGAATGAACCTTTTTCAATAGCTATGACGAATGGTGTTTTACCATTGACATTTTTTTCAATAAGCCGTTGAAGAGCCTTGAAAGTACAAAAAAAAAGACATTAACAAGTATTCAATACGATTTATAGATAATCAACGATTGAGATTTCATTGTTTTCTGATTGTGACTTACAGTAATTCGAGCAGTACTTGAACTGAGTCGTTTAAGTAATGCAATAGCTCGACTTAAAACAATATCATTGCAATGTTCAGTTGCGTAATGAAAAACACTAGAACCAATAATATCTTTGCATGTTAATGATAATGGATCCTGTTCCATTAGTAATGTAGCTGTTGATGTCGATCCAGCTTCAATAGCACAAAGTAATGGTGTTTGTCCACGATTATTCAATAAATTACTTGCATGTGATGTTTCAATTATCAACATTCTCATGATTTCTTCATGTCCAAGTTTAGCAGCTAAATGAAGTAAAGTTTGCCCGTATAATTCACGTGTATCTAAACTTCCATCTCGTTTTATCAATGGATATTCATTTGTATTTGAAGTCGACTGCATACCAGTTACTTCAATAATTGGTGCAGAAACAAAAACTGGTAGAGTAACTTGTCGTTTACCTAGGCTAGCTTGAATTTGAGTGAGATTTTCGTGTACTCGTTTTAATTGTTGTTGTTGTCGTCGATAACGGTCATATCGAGACATACGACTAAAACGTCGATCTTCATCATCCCAATCAAATGCATTGTCCACAATCGGCTGAGGTGGACTTATATGTACAGATGTCGTCATTTTTTTAGTGTATCGTTCATTGTCATTTGAAAATACGATTTCTTCATGATTGGAAGATGTAGATTCGGACTGTAAAATGTTTTCATCTGAACAGGATCGATGTCTTTTGTTTATCTTCGATGGATTATGAGTTCGTGCATGTTTTGGTGGAACGATAAAGATTTGATTTTGCATTACAACCTGTCAAATAATAATGATCTATTCATTCGAAAAGGAAATATATTTGATTAAAGCTAAATGAACTATGATAGATCAAATCATTTATTAGATAATCATCATTCATAAGAATATTTCTTGTTGAAATAGATATTTACTTTGTAACATGGCAATCATTTGCCACCATTTGTCTTTCTCGATGCCAATCAAACAGAATCAACAAAAATATAAAAGATTATTTCACTTAGAAAAAATCTGAGCTAGTTAAACATACGCGGGACTAAAAAAATCTTGGTCCCACTAATGCCTTGTCTAGACTCAATCAGCACCCACTCAAAACAAAGGAACCTTTGTACAGCAGATCTATCAAGTGAACGAGAATAAATTATGCTGTTTGTATTTTTAATATTTTTCCTCTTCGTTGAACCTGATTCAACTAATTTATGCACCAAAATGTCCCCCCGTTCAAAATCATTACAAAAAAAAGGGATTGGCTGTTTTATCGTGGAATTCAAAGATGTGAAGTGGGATAAGAAGTTGTGAGAAGTATCAAAGTGGAGAAAAAATGAAACGTGTATAAACTGAAGCACAGGTTTTATCAGTCTTTTTTTTCTGAAATCTTGTGAAAGAGAAAATCAAAGAAGTTATCTTGTAGGTTTTGCAAATTTCTATTTTGCATCTATAATTTCAGAGAGACTTCAATTCGATTTGAGAGCGGAGGAACTTTTGTTACTTTTTGCCAAAACTTGAAACAATAAAACGATTCTTCTATGAATATTTTAAGCCTTTTGATAAAACAAATAAAGCCTGCTCAAACCTGGTCTGTCTAGGGTGATTTTTTTAATTTAAATTGGAAATCAACGTTTAATCATTATGATCAGGTCTTTAAGGTTTTACAACAACACTATTTTGTTCAAACGCAAAAACAAAGTCAAATTCGTTGCTCAGTTTTGGTTTGTTTATCATGGTGTTGATTTTCGCGTCGAATATCTGGACAATAGAAAAGGTCAAATTAAGAGAACCGAAAATATTTCACAGAGACCGGAACTAAATTGTTTTTGGTCCCACACATCCTACACTGTTAGAATATGAAACACAAACCCGAGCAGGTTATTTACTCGTCAATAATATCATTTGCAAGAGATTTTTAGACATCTAGTTCATTGTGTGGCAAAGTAATGTACTGCATTAATGCTGATCACTTACTCCATGTAATGCAGTATGCTTTTGATGATCACTCATAGTATTTGATTGTATAAAAAGTTGTATTATCTAACTGATACTAAAATATTGTTAAGCAATAGATGAATACCAATTATTCAGCTTCTTGTACAGATATTAGTAAGGATGCATAAGATATTATGAATAAAATAAATCTGTATGAATGACCATATGTATGCATATCGCATTAAATAACTTATTTTTTTTCTGCTTGTCTTTTTCTTTGGCTCCTGGTGTTTCATACTTCAATGAGAAAAACTTTCAGGGAGAAGAAAAAGAAACGAACAACATTGTATGTATTATTGCCATGAAAGAACAACCAGAAGAGGAGAACAGAGAAGAGTGGAAAGTGGAAAGTAGTGTTTTTTTCTGTCTTACTTTCACTCATTGATCTTTGTTCGATTTTGTCCAACTACCCACTCAATAGACTTCATGTATATGATAAGCAACCGAAACACACCTATACTTGCCGTTGTTCTGTGCGTTATTTTATTTCAACGCAATAGTCGTTTTGCTAAACATTGATAAGGATAGTTGTTTACTCATAGTTTTTCGATTATCCACATGTTCGCATATTTAGAAAGAGTATGTTTTCAATGGATTAGGTAAGAATAAAAATGACGTTTATGACTTGCATCAATTAGAAAATATTAGATAGGCATTAGTCTTTTTGTCACAACTCCATAGGATAATAAGCAGACAATCGAGAAACATGATGGTAGACGTCCTATCTCACTTAAGAATTCACATTTTCTACTCCACCACTAAAGTTACTATAAACATTCAAATATTGGAATATTTTTTTTTATTATTTTATTATGCAAAGGAAATTTTACTGTTTCTCTTACGATGGTAATTGTCAAAATAAACCGAGTTCATTCCATGAGATACTCAAGATATTTTGCTAAGAAACTTTTTGACATAAGATTGGAGAGTGAAATTTTCAAGTAACACTAGCTGTTTTGTAAATAAATCATTGAAGGTATTGTTGTTAATATTCAGAACCTTCGATTTTCTCTAAATCTTTAATGTTGACTGATTGTTTTACTTCGAGCAAAATTCATTGTAAACGTGTGTTTATCGTTTCTCTCTTCAATGACAACGAATGTCGATAATATTTATCTCAAAAGAAATCTGATTCATTTAGATATGTATTTGGTTACACATGCAATGATGGATCAGCATTCATAGTTGAGAAATTGCAGTAGGAATCGAATTTGAATAGAAAATGATGAGTTACGAGAGTTAGGAAACCATATTCCGTTGAATAGGCAGTGTTTTTGAGATGATAGCAATCTTTTTCTATTCCATTATTCTACTTTGTATTTTGAAATCTTGGAACATATTTCATATCTCATGCAATGTTCCCTTGTTTAGACTATTCAATGAGTCTCTTCTATTGATATCGATGATCATTCTTGATAGTCTGAAATCATTTAAGTAGAGTACTAAATATCGTACCATTTTCAACCTTTTCCTTTCGACGAATACAATTTGTTTTTTTATTATACTATACACTGAAGAACAATTAAACTCTAGAATGCTTTGGAGAAAAACAACAAAAACAGTCAAAAAAAAACAATACATATCTATGCCATAATCATTCTATCTGAATATTATGGGATTATAAGAAAGTTTGTCTGATGTTTTGCTTTCGTTTTATTGAAGTTCGTATTATTAGAATTTATTTATCGTCGAATATTTCAATTGTTTGTTTTTTTAGTGACCATAGGAGTTTGTTCATGTTCATTGAATTGATTATTAGTGTTCATAGTACGATGGGTTTTTCTGATGGGCCAAAATATTGCTTGTAATTGTTGAAAAGGTGTTCGAAGTAGTCTAGTTTGTATAGTATCATCGGTTTGATAAGATTGAATAGTATTGTCTTTCATCGATGATGGACTCCTAATAGTCACCATTGAATTAATGCTATTGAATACTGTTGGATTTTCACATTCGTGTTTATCACTAGTTTGATTACTGTTGTTGATACTAGGCTGTAGAGAAGAAAGATTAAAATGTAAATTAAACATTCAAAATTCTTATTTATAAATAAGTATTGACAAGCATTAGTATTATTATTTTTAATTACGTATGAATAAAAAGTGATTTATGCGAATTAGCATGCATATAACAGTTACAAAATATTCTACACTATCCGACAACCATTGAAACTAACCGAATACCAATATTTTAATTAGAAATCAAAACTTACATATTGATTGCGACAGCTTAAGTAGTTGAAATTCATTCTAGAACGAATTATCCATAATGGGTGACGTTCTTTAATTTTATTGATGTATTGATTTAATTAGTATATTGTGAGCGAAAACTTTTCTTGTCGTTTTAGATAATGTCGAAAAAAGTACTGATAATTAAACATGCACCAAATGTGCAACCAGGTTATGTAACAACGTTCTTCACTGAACACAAAATTCCATATCAAATACTTCCTATATTCGATACTGACGTTCAATCGAAATTACCAGATACTAATACAACGGATTATTTAGCAATTGTTAGTCTGGGTGGGACGCAGGGTACATATGAAGATGATAAATATCCATATTTAAAGTGGGAAAAAGCATTTCTTGCAGCTCAACTTGCGCTCAATACACCTATTCTTGGCTTATGTCTCGGAGCACAATTAATGGCTGTTGTTATTGGTGGACATGGTTACTTAGGAAAATATGGTTATGAAGTTGGATATGTTCAATATGAACTTACATCAGCTGGAAAAGATGATCCAGTTCTATCAAAAGTATTCGAAGAACAACAAAACAAACCATTGTTTATTATGCACCATAGAGATTCATTTGATTTGCCATCGAACGCATCGATTCTAGTGTATACATCAAATAATTATATTGCTGCGTTTCGATTTGGTTCAGCCTTATGCGTACAATTTCACCCTGAAGCATCCTTTACACATTTTAATGAATGGGTGCAACGAACACGTCGCACTACTCCAGAATTGTATGAAAATCTTAACATAGAGGAAATTCTGCATCAAGCAGAAGCATGTGAACATTTAGCTGATAAATCAAGACGGTTATTTTTCGAGACATGGTGGAGTTCTATTCAACAAAAGCAATTCTACTACATGAATAATCAACATATAAGAATTATTCATTATTGAACAGATTTCTTGTCTTTTTTTTCTACTCTTTCTTTTTCTCTTCATTATTTTTATTTATTCAATGATTTTTCAATGATCAGTTACTATGCAAAGTTATTCAATTCTATAATAATCGTTTTATAGACTGAAATAGGTGTACATGCCTCTATTGTATGATATTTGCTATTCGCGCTGCTGGTGATGTATGAACACGAGCAATTAATGAGTGATTTGCCATTTGATTCTAATCATATCCTGGCTCGTTTGTTTTTGTTTCCTATATCATGGTAACATGTGTTTTACGACATGCTCGTAAAAATCCGAACAAAAGACTCTTTATAGTATTCTGCGTAATGAAACCAATCATAGACAATCCTTTGGTTTTCATAATTTCTATCTTGTTCTTTACGACTATTTTTATTATATTATCAGTAACAATAAGAGGAGTTTTGAGCAATAATTTAATCATGATTATTGAAGTAAAGATAATGGAAGTGATAAAAAAGAATAACAAATATAATATGAGAGGGAAAAGCAAGAAAATGAATCAACATATCATCGAATGCTATGTATTGAATAAGAATATGTGTCAATGAAAGCAACACAAGTAATTAAAATGAGGGGTTACTCACCAAGCTGATTGTATCTTTGGGCAAAACTAATTCATGAAGATCAATAATTTTCGTTGGTGAATGTGGACGTTCATTCATTTCATGCTGTTGTTGATTTTTTTCTGAAGATGGATTACGTCGTTCATTCTTTCCCCAACGTAATCGAGTAACATTTTTCAAGATATTTCTCGATCGTTTTGTGAGACTTGCACTAGTCGATCCAGCAACTGTTGAACTAGTATTAGTTGCTGCAGCATTATTATTTCCTCTATCAGCATCATCTGTCCAATGTTTAACAACATCGTCAATATTTTGTTGATCAAGACTAAACATGCGACGTCCTTGTGGTCGATATTTATTGGTGTCGCTCAATGTTCGTGGTAATCGTCGTTTGACTTTTAATATAACATTTTTTCGTGATTGTATACAACGAAGATATTCATCACCCGTAGCATGAAGTATTGGTATACTACCGACCGATGCAACGTTTGTATTTGAGTCGCCGTAACAAGCCAATTGAGTAAAGTCATTTTGTTCATTAGTACCATTATGTTGTTGTGATAATGGTTCAATAATGACATGTATTATTTCTCTCCATGCAATGTGTGGTTGCCAATCTGGATTAGTTGAATTTTGATATGTTTTGTACATTGTTGTTTTCATATTGGTCATTAATTGATCTAGTATATTTGCTAGATTTCTAACAACACAATACGTCAATATATTATGTCGAATATCACTTGGTTTCATTCGACATGAATCATAATAGATTAAGGCATGGTTTTTAATTAAGTAATCAAGTTCAATTTTAGCATTACGTCTTACACAACAAGCGAACGCATGAACAAATATACGTTGTATTGATGCTGAGTTTTCTTCAATAAATGGATCACCATCAACTTGATAATATCGACTTAGTGTTGTACATAAGGATAAGAATGTTGTATAGTTATTTTTTATTTGTAAAACACCATCTATAAACAAATAGCATGAGAGAAAAATCATAGTATTAATTAATATCAAGTTTTTGGGAAGAAAAGGAAACCCGGAAATACATGTCGAAGTAGTTTTGCTTACCGAAGCAATGTTCTAAATGTTTTTGAGCTACCGTTCCCCACCATGTAAGATTTCGTCGTTTAAAGAATGAATCAAATATTGTATGCATCATAACCATTGAATCAGTTAAACAAGATAGGTAAAATGGTGTTTGGTACATATTTGCAAAAGCATCGACTAGTGGATCACCATATGATTCGAAAAAGTAATAATCAACTTCCATGAATAATGATTGACCAGTTTCAGAACTTAAACGATACTTAACTTTAACTTCCCATGTGACGTCACTTCTTTTACGTGATGATAAAACATCTCCATCAGGATACAATATTGTTGGTCGACAACCCAGTGCATGTTCTAATTCTGCGAAATTCTCTTCGATGTTTTCACGTAACAGATGAAAATCCCAACGTGGATATTGAAGAAATATATCACGAAGTACAAGAACAGTCAAAAAACAACGTATGCTGATAGGCGTCTCGGGTTGATGACCATCATCGGATCCCACTGACTCCTCATTTTTCGATGTATTCAATGTTACAGATGAGCCTGATAGTGCACCGGAAACAGGCTTCACATCTTGATTAACAATAAAACCATCGAACTGATACAATATAAATCCTGATGGTCCTTCAATTTCAGTATCACGATAGACTTGTACATGTTGAAATGTTGCATAATTTCTTCTATGCATATAATCAAGTACACGATGGAGTATACATTCATGATTGAGACCATCAAATTCAACAAGTTGAGAATCAAGTAACATTTTCACTATATCTTCATAATCAGTTTTATCACCACAAGTTGCAATACATGCAAGAGTCAATGGTGATGGAATAAGCATTTGTTTTACATCACATCCATGAATAAGTTTATCGATAAATTCTTCACGTTGTATTAAAGGAAATGAACTTAATTCGAGTTCATCAGCATCTGGTATGTCATTATCATTCGTAATACCTAGAGAACCAATATTATTATGATTGTCACTATTAGTATTATTAATTGATAATGTTGGCTCATCTTTTGATTTTTGTAGACCCATAGTAGATCGAAATTGGTCTTGAAAATTCTGTTGTGTTGACATCATATTATGACTATCAAGTGATATTGATGGTCTTGATAGAAATGATCCATGTCTCCGTTGTTTTGTTCGATGTGTATCACGTTCGACACCACACGCTTTAAGTATATATTCATTCGGATTATATTCAAATTCACGTTGCTGAAATGGCGGAATAAGTAAAGATAATGTATTAAAATTGAATGATGACGTCGATGACGTTAATGCATCACAGATTGTTTTAACCTAGAATAGATAAATGAGACAATAAATAGAATAGATTCATATTTAAAACTATACTGTTTCTTTGTCGCCAACATATGCAGCATAATGTAATGGTAACCATCCACGTTCAGTAAATAAATTCATCGACATATCTAACCAATCAATATTCTCTCCAAAGATTCTATTAAGTAAACTTGTTTTCTTGTGTGTTATTGCGAAATGTATTAAATCACAATATTCACAATGATACAATTGTATGATGCATGATTGAAATAGATGAAAAAGTTTTTTGTGTTCATTTACTATTGGTGCATCAATCTGTTCCATATATAAATATGTATGTAAAGACGTGTATGATTTAAATAGACCATGTATATGAGAATTAAGATATTGCTGATCTAATTGAATACTCTCTTCAACTATTGCTGTTATTGTTGGAGTTGTATCAATAAGATGTTGAAGTACAGCAATAATACATTGTCGAGATTTTTCACTCTCGATCGTTAAATGTTTCGCTGTAAGAAGTTTCTTTTTTATTCGATGATACCATCGCCATAGTGGATAACGATCACGTTCATAACCATAAGAATCATACAATAGAAGTAGTAGAAAATGTACACTATTGAAATGATCTGGCTTTCGTACGACACCAGTTTGAAATTCGTCAAGAAGACCAATCAATACATCATATTCGAGTTCTTCACATGGTATCTCGTGAGTAGTAATTGATGGCATCGAATTTAATGTATGATCTAAGTATAATTAAAATATAGTATTTTAATAAGTAATTCAAATAATATATTTTGACACTCAGACGAAGTACAGATTTAATGAATTGAGCAATGCTTATTTCTTGTCAAAGACAGCTGAGAATGTTAGCCAGGCGCTCTCTCTCTCTATCAATCAATCAATCATCATAATCAAGAATGCTTTCATATTCTCAAATACTTTTTTTCTTCCTGTTAAAACATTTTTCTATTTTGATTATGAAACTTGGGAGACTTGATCGAATCAAAGATATTAACTATATTTTTTCACTCTATCGATGATCGATTAAGATGAGAGTTCAGATGAATGCTGAAACAACTAATGCTTTAGAGTGAATATAAAATAGTAAATCTAAGAGCTTGTTGTTCCTGTTAATAATATTCATCGAATGAGAACTTGTACACGACATTTGATGCTCATAAATATCGTATAATCAGGTTTTAGGACAATGAGAGAAGAGTAAAAATAAAATAAAATACTCACTGATTGTTAAATAATCTTTAGTTGAATCTTCAGCAGGTACATGCAAATGGTCTGCGCTCATTGACATCCGATCACGATCAAATGATATGTTAGTTTTCTATAAATATGTATGTATTCATGCAATAAAATTGCCATCATTCAAATTGTTCTACGGTGATCACTCGATCTGGTAACTTGAAGGGCCGCAAAACATCCCCTATTCTCTATTCGATCGGTCCTAAAAACTCTGTCCTTGTTCTTTTTCGTTTGTTTTCTTTTCTTTCTTTCTTTCTTTCTTTCTTTCTTCTTTTCACATGATTTTCTCCTCCGACATTTTTTCTGATGGGTCTCTTTTTTGTAAATTTTACATAGGCACGATACCCATCTCTTCTTCATTGAGTTTTTTTTTGTATAATTATTCATCGGTACTTGGTCTGTCATGTACTTCATGAACCTTAGATAAATGATCATAAAAATTCAAGCTTTTTTTAATATTTCTATGTGCGTCTGTCAGAAATAGAAGACAAAAAAACAGAAACACTCATCATGGTCATCATGGTTCATTTTCAATACTATTCGTCTTTGTCTATGACATACGTTTATCGTATACGAATGGGTTAATGTAATTAAAACAAAATTGAAATAAGTCAATAGCCTTAAGTGATTGATGAGAATATTAAAGGCAAGAAAGATAGCGATGCGATCCATTTAGCCATGCAGCAAAAATGACGTGTTACCAATTATGCTAGTTAAGTTTTTGAGTTATAAAGTGATATCTAAAATAAGAAATCGTTTTTCTATGGATAGAGTCTTCTACTCATATAAATGTGTGTTACATCCTTTTTTTAGTAAGGTACTTCATCCTTGATTTCAAGCGTCAATAAAAGCAACATATATTATAAATAAATAAATAAATAAATATACATACATGAAAATTTAACTGCTTCGATATTAATAAAATTGTTCGGGCATATACTTGGAAAAAATACAGTGAATGTACTTCTAATTTTGGGTATAGTCTAATGATTGTTTTCTTCTGTATCGAAAAGAAGCATAAAGAAAAGAAAAACACGTCATATATATATCAATATCTGTGTCAATATAAAATCATATGATGTGCATTATTTGACAACCAATCATCCGTGTAAATGTGAAAATCAAGAAAAAAAATGATATATTATATTTTTATTTAATTGTTTTATATAATAGTCACACGACATTAATGCATTTAGTTGAAATAAAAAGTTTGATGTATGAAACAGATCTAGTTATTTGTTCGTTGTATATTTTCATGGTTGCATTTCCTAATTATGCACTATAGTTTCGAGCAAAAATAAAACTTTCATCGACTTCAAAACATATAGTAGTCGTTGCTTACTGGTTGACAACTACTCTCTACACGATAGGAAGCAACGTTTTAACATATACATATCAAGATAGACAGAATTAATGAAAAAATTTGTATAGAGAAAAGTGTAACGAAAGATTTTTATTAATAAGAATATGCATAGCAAATCTTATCATAAAATCTCGTATCAATGGCAGATCTACTAGCATTCTCCTAGACGCACTAAGAGTACGTGTACACGTATCATTAATACGCCTATAAACTATTTCTTTACATTGGACAATAATATTTCATAATGTGTCAGGCACCAATTAGTATATCATTAGGTATCATCATGTCGTATAATATTTCTACTATTTAGTATAAGGACATTGTTTCTTCTTTTTTGAGTGTATAAAATTTATGTCTATCTTTGCTGTAAAGAAAAAAACTTCAAGGTCAATTTTTACACTCAATTTACTTCATTCTCGATTCAATAGTTTTCATCTGATGATAGTCGTATTTTTCAATGGATCGCAATCAATATATATTTTTTCATGCATCAAACAGAGATGATTCACACTTCAATATGCAAAACAAATCAGTCGCTTAATCAAGGCTACATGCACTTCAAAAAACTGTTATCATCTATAACGAGTAATTCTTCTGATTTCTCCTTAAGTAATAATTCTATAGAAGTAAATAATCGAAAATTCCTGTAATTTTTTAATAAAAAATAATTATTTCCTACAGTGAACTCTCATGAAATCAACAGATATATTCGATGACAAACTAGCGTAAAAATCGATCAGATACGTGATATAGTTGAGTAAGAATTATGAAGATGACAAACAAGTAGCCAAAATCGCAATAATGTCAAAAATAATCATTTATGCACAAAAAGCAAAGGATGAATACAAAAAATCTTATATTTTGTTCGATAAAATACGTCAATCTTTGAAAAAAATGAATTCATAAATTGTAATACGTCTATTAGATATACAGTAGAATATTTCATCGATTTTCATATTGTTTCGATGTAAAATCTAAAAACAATACACTTGCTTCTATAATTCACTTAAATATCATTGGTCATCATCATATCAAATATCTGGTGATCATTTCAAGAAAACTAATGTAGTACTTTTTTACATCAAGTTTCTACTGCATTTAAAATCAATAGAAACGATGGAAAAGACTTTTTCGACGAAGTATCATTTGCTATCGATAATTATCAATTAGAAATTCAAATTAGAACTCAGCCATTTCGAAATATACGTATAGTTTTAACTGGTGTGAATTTTAAAACTGAAGAATTTTAGCTTTCCGTTGTATTTATCGACGCTAAATGGAGTCAATGAAAGCCAATATGTGAAAGAATTGTATAGAAGCCCGAGAGGTTTCAAAGGAAGTATCTCAGAATCAACATTGACACCAGTAATACTTTTAAAATTCTCAGGGAAAACCATTTGAAGATAAAAAAATTCATAAAAGGTCAACTATTGAAAGCCTTCTAGGAAAATAATTCAACAATGCAAATTTAAAATAACAGATTTAAAAACTTTTTTTTGGATTGCTATCGGCTGTACAAAATATAAGAGGTACAACCAATTATTGGATAAATAGAAATATCATATTTTTTATTCATTCAAGCATGTCCAACCGATAAAACATTTGCCAGCGAATGCAACTGTTGGTATTCATTAACCGTTCTTCGACAAATAAAAAAGAACATTATTTATTTTGTTATTAATTATATATGGTGTAAGAAAATTACTTTTGTCCGGACACGCTCCTTCCCTTTAATATCATATCTAATGAATAGAGCCAATCGGATGTATTCGAGATCATGATCCGATCGTGTCTGAATATAATATGTTTTCGTTATCGAATTCAGTATCTAAACTATTATACTCATAGAGTTCGATTGATGAACAAACAGCGTAGAAGTAACGATTCATTGTAGACAATCAAAATTATTTAAGTATACATTTAATTTTTACTAGGTCACAAATTTTCTCAGTATCACTAGATATCTTTCATCAGTTAATTGAGATATCTTTTTTTATAGATGCTCATAACTATTTTTTGATAAGACTCAAATGTAAGGAAACGGGGTAAACGGTTAAAAACTGCGCTATTTCGCGTCGGCTTGGGAAACGAAGAGAATACTGTTCAAAGCGATGGTCGTTTTCTAGCAAACAAATGGCACATAAAGCGAGCTGTCGGATTACGACGAAATAGGGTGAAAGTCTATGCCGTTTCAGGCAGTTTCCGATGGCCTTTTAGACGACCGGAATGATTTTCCTCGGTAGCCGATATAGACGACTGTTTGTTTTATCTGCTATAGGTGTTATGTAGATAAGAATGACGTTAAAGTTATCTATACTTTTTTTGTAAATTTTACCTTTGAGATTTTTAGAGCCTATAGAAGATTTTAATCTCCACGACATAGGTAACGATTTTCAAAGAGTAACCATAGTTTTGCATTTTAGGCTTTGTGATTTTCTTCTTTGGATTCAATTTCCAGTTTTTCATTCATCGACATTGAATTATGCTGTCTTGACCAAAGACAAGGATTGCAGGGAGCCAATACGGTCGTAAAGGAACGTTTACGATAACGTATACAACAGTTTCCTATCGTAGCGTGACGTTTTGGCATGCACCGTATTATGGCCGTTGATGGCACGTTCAAAAACAACCGTCAGGCGGTATAAACCAAACGGTGAAAAAATTAACAGAAATAACCGCGCTTCTTCGACCTGGGCAGAAAGAACTTACAAGACACGTTCCTTTCTATTTGTACGTTGATAAACAAAAGCACATTATCAAAAGACATTATGAAAAATCTTACATTCGCGCTCACCAGACATGATTAAATTTCATGGCTATATAAAGGGACAGGGGTGTTTCCTGTAATTTCAAAAGATTTTTTCAAAATTCAATATATTGCTGGAATTGAAATGAACCAATGCGAATATAGCTCTTCGTCGCTTACCTTTTGATACATATGTTATCATCGAATCACTATTTGACATTCCACGTGAACACTAGATAAAAATTATTCTATTTTTGTTATTCTTCTCTCGTTCTGTATTATTAAATCAATTGAAACATACGTAAGTTCTGCTTATCAAAGTAACCGCAAAAGATTTATCATCCGACAAATATTTTCCTGCTCAAAATAATTTTACAACAACCTTTCCTTATATAGCTTGACTTTGTTTCATCGATTTAATAGTATATTTTGCTTCTTCGAGTTCGAAGATTTTATTGATATAGGATCTTAGTTTATTTTCTGTAATTCATTTAGCACCTACTGTTCTAATCACATCTTGAACAAGTGTATCGAAATGTACTCGCTCGAGTGACAAACAATGACGTGATAAATCATCAGAAACTAAGGGCGTGGCAGCATATAACCAAGTTTTAGCCCTTTTTAATTTTTGACTCAGTTCGTCTGAAATATATTTAGAATAAAGAATCATGGCTTTCTGACTATTTTCATACTAAGGTAAAGGTATTTTTATAGAATTATATGTGTTACAATCCATCGTCACTATATCATAATATCAGCGCTACAGTCATTGACAACAACCACAAGCCAAACACTCATTTGCAAAGAAAGAAACTAAATGAAAGTCTAAATCATATTCCTCCTCGAATAGCCATAGGTTTCATACTATATTTTCATAATAACAGCATTGATTTTAGATAAGTTTTATTTTCATTGCATCAGTTATAATTCAACAGGTGTCCTCATCGTACACATAAGTTATGAGTTTACAATCATCTGTTGTTCTTCTACTGTACCGATAGAATGTTGTCCATTACGGTCCACTTAGTGTTGAATAAAGAATTTTAAGCTCTAGCAAACTGAGTAGTTCTGTGCGTTGAAGAAGGATGTGGTAGTATGAACATCGGTGTCGCTTTTCGTTTCGGATTGGCTGTCGTTGTGGTTTTCTTTTGGTATGTACGTGGGACGTGCGAGTCAATGAAAAGAACTCTTCAAATTTATCAGAATTCGCGCAGACACTATACACCGAAGACCATAAACACCCACGCTGATATCAAGACCCGCAGTCATCCTTGCATTCACACTCGTACCAAGGAAAAACGTTAAGGATATCTGTAAATCATTACAACTTCACTGTGAACGGTCGTTTCTACACCATGATTTACCATAAAGGACCACGTTGGGTGACACGACTTTTGAGCCTACGACAGTTGAGCCCCGACAGTTGAGCCACCCGACAGTTGAGCTCCCGACAGTTGAGCCTAACGACAATTGAGCCTAGCGACGGTTGAGCTCCC